>ML675639.1:6465828-6484528 GCA_007922155.1 Mesoclemmys tuberculata
TCACTTCGGTGTCCATCTCGTTACGTGAGCCAGAAATCTTGCTACATGTCTGCAGCAGCCACGGCCCCCTGTACCGGACCGCGCGAAGCGAAGGGAAACCAGCACGGCTGCAGAGGGTTTCACCCGCGTGACCGAGGAGCCCCCTGTGCGTGGGACCTGCCCCAGAGGCAATGGGAGAAGTTACTGCGCAGCCGAAGCGGCACGACGGGGCCCCCCATGGCAGGCGAACGTCCCCGCTTCCCCTGCCCGCAGGGCGCGGCACTGGAGCCACGTGGTGCCCCGCGGGTACGGGCGATCCCCGGAGGGTCCGAACAGGCTCCCCCGGGGCCGCGGGCCGCGTTCAGACGCTGGCCGAGGCTGGCGCGGAAGGGACGGGCCGAGCGACCCCCGCGGCCCCGCTCCTGCTCCCCGGGGCGGGGCGGGGCGGGGCGGAGCGGAGCGGGGGGCGCTGTCCGCGGACCTGCCCCTTCGCGCCTCCTCCCGCCCGGCCGGCGCGGGGCTCGGCCACGTCTGAAAGCGGCTCATTGTCTGCGCGTCCCGCTCCGCTCCGCGCCGCGGCGGCGTCTCCGGCGAGCGGGGGAAGCGGCAGCAGGTACCATCGGGGCCGGGCCGCTACGCTGGAGCCCGCCGGCTGCTAGCGGGGGGTGGCCGCCTCTCCCCGCATTCGCGTCCTTCGGGCTCGCCGCACGGCCTCGCAGCCGCCTGGCGAGTCTCGCCGGACTCCCGGGGGCGGCTTCGGGGCGGCGGGACTGGCCTCAGGACTCCTCTCCTGGGAGGCGGGGTTAGCAGCCCGCCCCAGAGAGCCGGGACTAGCTCCCTGCCCCGCTAGCCGTGGGGCTCTCCCAGCCCCCGGTCCCATCCGGGGGCACGGGCTGGGGGGTCTGGTCCTAGGGCTACCCGTGTCTCCACATGTGGCCCTGTGGGTCCCAGGGTGCTGGCGAGACACGGTGGGTGGGGGGCTAGCTGTTATTGGGCCAGTCCCTGGGGGAAGAGAGACGAGCTCTGGCACTCTTCCTCAGCTCTCTGGGTAACTCAGGGCAAGTTGCCTGTGCCTGGATTCCCTGTCTGTCAAATGGGGATCGTGCTCCTGGCCTACTTTGTCCTGGGGCTGTGAGTCTAACGTCAGGAATGTCTGAGAAATGCTTTGTGACCCTCGGGGTAAGGGACAGTGACCTGCCAGATATAACAGTAGTGCTGCCAGGGACGAGCTGGCACACGTCTTTGGAGTAAGTTGGGTCTCTGCCAGGAAGCTTGGATGGGGCTTTTTAAAATGGTTGAAACACAACTGGGGGTGCCTGTGATTTATTTATAAAGTATAACGGCCGCATAAAAAGCTACTGAGAAAACCATGGGACTGAGATTAAAAACTGACAAATGGGAAGCACTGATAGGTGCTTAGGTAGGTGTTTGGGCACATCTCCCTAAACTGTACCAAAACACCATGTAATAACACGCTTGCTAAAATCTGAGCTGGCATAGGCACTCTTTCAGGCTTTCAATAAAGCAGACATGGGTGTGCACACAGGATGTACTAGGTGTGCCCAGGCACACCCTAATGCAGGGGCAGCAAACATTTTTGGTCCATCCCAGGGCTGTTGCTGCAAGACCTTGAGATTCGGTGGCAGAGCAGGACTTGTAGCAGAGAGTAAAATTCCGCAAGATCTCTGTGGGATTTGACAGTGGAGAGTAACAGCGAGTCCCACTCACCTTTAGAAAAGAAGGAAAAAAAATTCCCTGTGTGCACACCCTAATGAACTGTGCCCACCCTAATGAAATATGCTGCACATGCCTATGAAACCAGACTGACTCTTGTCTGCTTTCTGTCTGGATGGAGACTCAGGAGACCTGGGTTCCTTTTCTGCTCTGCCACTGACCTTTTGTGGGAACATGAATGAATCACTTCATCTCTCTGTCACTCTGTTTCACCTCCGACTGTGTCTGTAGAATAGTCTTTATAGATTGTATAGACTCTTTTGGACAGGAATTGTCTTACAATGTGTTTTTATAGTGGCTAGTACAACTGAGAGTGGGATGTGTAGATATTGCCAGCCCTTTGCCAACTATTAGCAGACGTTGGGGTCCTGCAGGTTAGCTTCTCGTTGGAGGAGAAATAAGTGATATGGACTTGTATATTCTTAGAACAACTAGTTTTATTTACACTATGTACACCTGTTCTCGAACACAACGGTCATGTATGGCATGCATGAAAAACCTTCTTTCATAAATCTCATCACAAACTTCTATGCCTGGTTCCCAGGAAGCAATTCTACCAAAAAAATTGACTCTAGACAGAGAGATTAGGACAGAGAACAGTCTCTCCTGCTGTTTGTAAAAGCGCTCCCAAAAGAAATTGCATCACAAAACTAACAATATTGTAGCATTTCTTCAAAGACTGCTGTTTCTCTGCTAAGAAAAAGAAATCGTAAGAACTTGTATAACAGCACCATCTGGTGAATCCTGGCATATCAATATAAATAAACAATAATTATTTGAAAAATCTTTATATTCAGATGGTACGCTATGGTTCTTGAGAGGCCCCCAGTTTACTTTACTTTGCTACAACTCATGAAAAAGTTCAGAAGTGTATCAAGTTACATAATTAATACAGAGATATTTTTAATGTGGCCTGAAAATAGCATGGCTGAGGAATGCAACTGAAAATAATATAAAAATGTTAAAATACTAAGGAATACCTACCTGTCAATACCAGCAACATCCAAGACCAATGAAGATAGCTGTACCACTAAGGGTATGTCCAGATGACAGCTGGGGGAAAGAGTTCCCACCTTGCGCAGATGTACAGGTGCTCGAGCTTGTGAGCTAAAAATAGCAGTGGGGCTGTGATGACACGGACAACAGCTCAGGCCAGCCACCTGAGCACCTGCCTCAGACAAGGTTGTGCTTAGATGGTGATCTTGAGCTGCTGCCTGTGCTGTCATGGCCACGCTGCTATTTTTAGCTCACTAGCTCTAGCAGAGCTAGCACTTGTCTCCTCCCCCATCCCCCCGGTGGGAAATTACACCCACCTCCCAGCTGCAGTGCAAATGTATCCTTAGAAAGGAAATCCAGTGACATGGCTTTATGGTTGGTTTATACCCTGAAAAATGAGACCGTATATCTTTTATAAAATGGTATGGTTATTTCCATAATTCTTTGCTATTATTGGGTATATTTGTGTATTCCTGGGATTGGCTCCCACCCACAAAATAATAGGAAGCAAATCTAATATACTGAAAATGTCTGCTCTACTGAGGTTCTTATTTTATTTCACATGCTTCCTTGTAGTTTATATAATATTTTAAGGAGGGAAAAATAATTTCCAATCTAATCTCTATTCATTATAGTAACTGGGAATGGGCAACAGGCTGACTCACTTGATGATTGCTTCTTCTGTTCATTCCCTTTGAAGCACCTGGCATTGGTGGAAGACTGGATACTGGGCTAGATGGATCATTGGTCTGACCCAGTATGGCCATTCTTGTGTTATGTCCTTTAGTATTTTAGTTGTAATTGTAACATTAGTGGGTAAAAGTTTCAGACTGGAATATGATCTTTTTAAATTCACAGTGTCCCTTTAACACTAATCTCCATGATAATACATATAATTAAAGGAGTCTGGGAGATAATGCAGATTATGCAAATTGCAAAACCAACTATTGACACTAAATAAAATGTGTAAGATGGAAAAAAATAGTTTTTGTATGTATCAGCAGAGATGTATGTGAAAGTTTATAGCAGAGTTAAGGTTGACAGTCACTTAATCTTTAAAACATCACTGTTGTAAGGACTCTAAAATGATGACTGATTATTTTTAAATTTTCTGTTCTTCATGGAGGTACGGGGTAGGATTTAGGGTTCAAATTTGGGGTCATTTAAGCAGCAGGTTCTCAAGATGCAGCCTCCCCCCTGAAATTCAGCTCTTTATGAAATAACCTTGTTTTTCTAAAGCTTATTTGCACACATCTGGGGCTCAAACTATGGCTCTAATCTTCCCTAAACTGATCTCAGATGGTTGGGATTTAGCTCAGCTAGTGCACACTGCTCTTTGGGGGAAGCAGTATTGAAAAAGTTACTAAAGATGTAGTTTAGAACTTCAGGTCAGCATGAGCTAAGCTGCCACATCAAAGAGTGAAATGCACGTAGCCATATGGTTTTCAGGCCGTCTACTGTCACAGCAATAGGATGTCTCAGGCCTGGTCTATGCTGCAGAGTGAAGTTGATACAAGGCAGTTTACATTGCCCTAACTCTGTAAGCATCTACACTAAAATGTAACTCGCTCACTAGGCCGACTTAATAACTCCACTACCATGAGATGCATAGCACTTAGGTCGATGTAGTTGGGTTGATGCAGTGTCAGTGTGTAAACATTGTGTTACTTACAGTAACTTTACTGCTCATGAAAGCCAAGGAGCTGCAGGTGAGAAGATTGTTGCACTAATGCCAGCATCCTGACTGAAGCCAATGTCACCGTCATTGAAGCAATAATTCTTGTGCACCAACTATACTGGGTTGGACATTGTATGTGGAAGCCAGATTTTCGCCCACCAAAACAAGCTCTCTACTCTCAGCTCACCTATGGGCAGAAATCTCAAGGTAGTCAGAGGAACTGCAACAAAGATACATTGAAAGCATATCTCAAGAAAGCTGATGTGCACATTATAAGCTAGGAGGAGCAAGCCACCAACCATCCTCAGTGATGTCATATCCTCCATCAAGCAGTGGTCTGCTTTGAGGAAAAGCATCTTGCCTTCAAAGCTGAAAAGAGAGAGAAGGAAGGAAAAAGGAAGAACTTTATTTTAGCAGCCAGCTGACCTGCTGAGAAATGTTTGTACCTATTGCAGGATGCTCTATGGTTCCAGGCTTGGACTCCTGAGTCATCTCAGGACTCGTATGTAAAGCCTGTGGTAGAGGTCATCCTTGAATCGAGTGATTGCCAAACAGAACACAAAGATCGGTATGCCATCCTTGGTGGAGACTCTACCACCACTGCCAAGAGCCCCAGGGATATGTCAGTGGAGCTGGAATCACAGTCCCCTGGAGTGAACACTAAGGGTGCAGTGTTGGATGAGGAAGAGGAGGAGGAGGAGTATGGGGGGCAAGCAACTGGGGAATCCAGTGGTGCAGTGAACCAGGGTCTGTTTTTGACACCAGCACAGTCGAGTCAATCCATATCATCCAGCACAAGTGAGCCTGATGTAGGGGAAGGAACTTCTGGCAAGTGTTCAGTTTCCTTTGATATTTCAGGCACAAATGTTAGAAGAGGTGGTGAAATAACCAAAAGAGGTCGTCTATCTGCTCTTCATTCCCCTGTACAGTTAGGCAGAGGGAGCCTTGCACAACTGTTTATGTGCACCAGGATGTCCTGTGAACCCTTCGTAGAGATCTCGAGGAAACTTTCCCGAAGGTAGTCTGCAGTCGTCTGCCAAATATTTCTGGGAAGGGTAGCCTTATTTCTTCCACCACGGCAGGACACTTTCCCATGCTACTCAGCAATTACTTCAGTTGGACTCATTGCAGCACGTGAGCTAGCAGCATATGGACCTGGTCTGCAGCTGGATGCATGCAGGGACGGTTCCCTTTCAGCCCTCAGGCGTGAGATATCAGCTAAAATCACCACTACCTGTGGAAAATGGTACCAGTATTCAGTTCAGTTGCTCTATCCATAAACCCTGCTGCCGCAAACCTGTGTGCTAACCCCCCCACCCTTATTATTCCAATTCATCCCGCCCTACTAGGCTGTACTCACCTTGGCTTGGACTGCCACAGTGCTCTATGAATCCCAAGGAGAAGTGAGAATATAGTGCTTGTAAGTTGCATGGATCAATGGTAGTGAGTTCAGTATTCCAAGTCTCCATTTATCTTGTAAATATACTCTCAATCGTACCTCTGTGCATTGCATCTTTTGCAGCTGGAAATGTGGCCTTAAGGGTCTCTTAGAACCGACCCCTGTGGAACCCCATCAGAAACACCACTGTTTGATGATGGTGATAATTCATCGTTGGTTACTACTTGTTGAGATCTGTCAGTTAGCCAGTTCTTAATCCATTTAACATGTGATTTACTGAAATTCATATAGTGTTATTTTTTTTTTATCAGAATGTTATGTGGTACTAAATAAAATGCATTACAAAAGTCTAAGCACATTATGTCTACACAGTTACCTTATCAGCCAAACTTGTTCTCTCATCTTAAAATGAAATTAGGTTTGTTTGTCAAGACCTATTTTTCATAAAACCGTGTTGACTGGCATTAATTATATTTTCATCCTTTAATTCTTCATTGGTTGAATCCTGCATCAATTTTTCCATTATTTTGCTTGGGGTTAATGTTGAGCAAACCAGCCTATAATTAAACAGGACATCCTACCTTCCCATTTTGAATGTTGGCAAGACGCAAGCATTCTTTTAGTCTTCTGAAATTTCCCCAGTATTCCAAGATTTATTAAAAATTAACATTAGTGGTGGTCTTCTCCTGAGCCAACTTTTTTAGGATTCTTGGGTGTAAGTTTTCTGGGCCTGCTAATTTAAAAATGTTTATCCTTTTGTAGATGTTGTTTAACATCCTCCTTAGTTACTAATGGACTGGAAAGTATGTCATCATCTTTGTGTAATATTAGAAACTGAATAAGGAAGTGTTATTTACCTCTTCACATAACATAAGAACCCAATGAAATGAATAGGCAACAGGTTTAAAACAGACAAAAGGGGAAGTATTTCTTCACGCGGTGTGCAGTCAACCTGTGGAATTTGTTTGCCAGGGGATGTTGTGAAGGCCAAAACTATAACCTGGTTCAAAAAGAAATTAGATAAGTTCATGGAGGATATCAATGGCTATCAGCCAAGATGGTCAGGGATGCAGGCCCATGCTCAGTCTGGGTGTCCCTAGCACCCAGGTCCTAAAGCACCTTGCATTAGCCACTGAGAGAAGACAGGATACTGGGCTGAATGGATCATTAGTCTGATCTAGTGTGGCAGTTCTTACGTTCTTAAGATTGTGTTTTTTTGGCTATCTTATTAAGTAACTCCCAGTTTTGGTTCACATTTTTTATGTTAATTTTTTGCTCCCAATAAATTTTGCTTATTATTTTCTTCAGCATTCAGAAATAAGTACTTCTGAAGCATGAAGTATTCATATCACTGATTGGGATTCATATCAGTGATATGCCCACAATGAATGTAATTGGGTCATGATTCTTAGTCCTTGGGCAACCACCAATTTCCAATCCAATGATCTGTTCATCTTTAACCATCTTAATGAGTTCTAAAATGGTTACCCTGTGGTGAATGCAATACCTTTTGTGTTAGAAAATTATCAACTGTAATATTTAGAAACTCTAATGATGATTTACTCCTAGCTGCATGAGACTTCCACCTTATGAGTCCCAAACTGAAGTCCCCCATAACAATTTTTCTTTCCACATATTCCTGACAGATGTTTAAGAAGTAACACATCCTTGTGCTCTAGTTTGATTAGGTGGTCTGTAAATACCCCTTCCTGGGCTTTGTTAGCTACACTGATCCATACACATTGAAGATCCTGTGGTTCACAGTGATCAATAGCTCTAAAACAGATAATGATGTCTTTAATGTAGAATGCCATCCCCTCCTGCCAACCACTTTATCCTCTTTGTCCTTCCTAAGCAGGTTGTAACCATTACTTTTAAAATTCCAGTCATGGAAAATGTCCCACCAGGTTTTAGTAATGCCAGTTATATACAATTTTTTTCTCATCAATGAATGGAAGGAACTCTGAACTCACTTGGATATATTCCTCCTCTTCAACTCCCTTCCAAGATCCGTGAAGTCGTTCTATAATCTGTATAGTTCCATGTGATGCCGTATCTTTGGTTCCAATGTGTATCATCATTGGTTGAGACTTACCAGACAACTTCAGAATCTTATCCAATCTTGCAGTTACATCTTGTATCTTTGCAGGGAGACACTGCACCATCTTGCTCTTCTTGTGTCCCTTGCTGTATTCTCTGTCCACTCCTAACATGAAGTTACTGATGACGATTGTCTGTCTAATTAAGACAGTTGAGGAATATTGTTTTGATGTCCTTGTGATCTGAAGCAAGCAGCTGCCCTGAGCTATGTCCTCTGTAGCTCTCTGTTTCATTCACTGTAGTTGCCTCACTGAGTGCCTGGTAGCAATACAATACTTCTAGCTGTGTCAAATGCCCCCTGGTTCTCTTTCTGCTGTTGACCACAAATTTCCAATCCTTCTGTTTAGTTTTACACTCTCCTGTTCCTTTTCCATCAATCCTTCCCTTGTGGTATTTGTAGCTACAATTCCTGAATCTGGTTGTGGAAGGAATGCTCGTCTGCTTGGGTCGCATGCAATGTTGACACTTGTGCTTCCAGACTATGCACCTGCTCCTCCAGGATGGCACCAACTTGCACTTCATATACATGAGATCTCAGTCTTCGGTTATGAAGGAAAACATGTTACATCTGCCACATGTCACCATGTTTGTTCCATCATTGATTATGTTTACTAGCTGGTGTAAGCTCTGCACTTGTCCAGAAAGAAACCACGTTTCCCACCTCAACCTCCTTTAAAAAACTCCTCTGTTTGCTGCTCTTGGGTTTGCTTTGCAACTGCTTTTTAGCTGGCCTCCTTGGATCAGCATCGCACCCTCACTCCGCCACTAACAGGCTCAGACAGACTCCATGCACAGCATCTGCAATGATTCCAGTTTGCTGTCTCTTGTTTGCAAAAAGATTGCATGGAATCATTTAAGCATATTACTGCTATCCTGCCTCTCTAACCTAATCTTATGTCAAGGTCTTCTTTCATTGTGAGGCATTCTAACTCATTTATTTAGTAATCTTTTTTTGTTTAAGCTTCTTACTTTGGTGTATAGACATTCATAATTTTTATTTTTGACGGTGTACCTATTTTCACATACTCATTTGACATGCATTGCTTTTCTTAGTGATCACAATCTATCCATGGGCCAGTTCAGCTGTAATTTTTGTCTGTCTATTTACCTTTGTGTCTGTAGACATCCCTAGCAGACAGTTTTGTATGACCTGAGTGCTTCCCCCCAGCTGTTAATTTAAATAGTCCCCGTTCCTCCCAAGTCAGTTTTCTGCATCAGCAGTATGGTTCCCACTTTTATTAAGGTGGACCCTATCATTCCTGAATTCTGTCTCCCTTCCTGAGAAAATTCCCTGTGCCTCACAAATGTAAACGCCTTCTTGTTATACCTCATTCTCACCCGCCCCCCCCCATTGAAACCCAGACAGTCATCCCATGTAGCTGGTCCTGCTTGTAGAACTGGCAACATTTCAGAGAAAATTACCTTAGAGGGCCGCCTTCTTAGTAATTTAAATGTAACTTTCAGGACCTCTGTCTTACACCTCACATTATTTTTGGTAAAAGTATGAACCAGAATTATGGGCTCTTCCCCCAACACTCCCTAGAAAACTGTCTAGGTGTTCTATGAGACATCTTTACATCTGGTAGCCAAATCACCAAATAGGTCTACAATTACTGAACACCCAGTGATTTATGTTCCTAAAAGTCAAACTTCCTAGGACCACACCCTGTCTAGAGCTCAAAACTCTAAACCCATCTCCTGGAATGACTTACTTGGTGCTTGAGAAATCCTCAGCCTCTTCTATGTATATCAAAAGGCAGTCCCATTTAGGGGAGAGTTTGTCTCTCCTTTCACCTAGGCGTCCTGCCTCATGAAACATGATTCCTTAAATACAGGATCAGAGTAGCCAGTTCTGAGGTATGTCTATTATAGTGGTCCTGTAGGCTGTATTTTCTTAATATAATTTACCTCTGCTCCTCCAGTTCAGCAACTCTGGCATCAAGATGTTGTATTTGGACTCTGTGGGCTGTGTGTTTCTCTGTGGGTGCCATTGTAATCCTGTACAGTGTACTTTGTGCAGTAAACTAGGTAGCCCCCACTCTGCCTAAACTGTTACTGCCAGTTAGTTCTTGTGTGGGTGATTTTACTGTATGGCTGGGTACTAGGTTGACCTATATTTCAGACATGTATGGATAATGAAAACATCCATAATTACTATCCATAATAGATAGGAACATATTTAAGGGTTAGAAAACCTCATACTTCAGGACATAAACTGAACTGTAACTGATGGGTGGGCATGGTTAGGTAGCAAACCTCTTTGGCAACATTTCCCAAACTTTTGACAACTGAATCCTTATTTCAGATAAATTAAACTAATTACATCCCTCCCCGGCCCCATTGAACCCCACCATCTGTTGTTAAAGTCCTATACAATTTAACATAGACATCTTCTCTGCTCCCCACTTTTGAGGCACATTGTCATGCCATGATTGGGCAGTACAAGGCTTCTTGCATCTTCCTCTGAAGCATCTGGTTTGTTTTGGCCACTGTTTGAGACAGCAAACTCACTAGGTCTGAACCAGTGGGGTAATTCCTATATTAGCTTTATTAGAGGATAAGGATTTTTTTTGTTTATTTTAGAGATTTTCTTTACTTTCGTATGCTAACAGTTGAACAACTTACTCTTTATAGCACCAGACACCCACTCCAAATGTCCTTCTATTCTCTGCTCACACTTTCACTGCCTTTCTCCCATTCCATTTACAACCTCTCGGCTCTCTTGTCGATAGACTCACTGTGCGGACTCCATAAGTCACAAACAAGTTATCTCTAACATAGGAAATAAATACAAAGAAGAAAGGTCTTAATACAGTAATCTGTCTGCTATAAGTTGTATCATTGTTATGGCACTGCAGTTGTTACCAAACACTAAACAGTCTTTTCCTCTCCCTTTTCAGTATATTAGTGGCTTTCCTTCAGCCAGCATGGTGAGACTTCGGATTTCCAGCACTACTGTTGTTGTTTTCCTTATGATTCAGACAGGATTCTTACTGTTTATGTATGTCCGACATAGCAGCTTCATGCCTCAATCTGAAGAGAAACCATCTCGGGTGCACATCCTTATTCTCTCTTCCTGGAGGTCAGGATCTTCCTTCGTTGGCCAACTGTTCAGCCAACACCCTGATGTCTTCTACCTGATGGAGCCTGCTTGGCATGTGTGGGTAACCATGTACCAGAACAGTGCCAAAGTCTTACACATGGCTGTTAGAGACCTAGTCAGGTCTGTCTTCAAGTGCGACATGTCTGTGTTTGATGCCTACATGCCACGGAAAAGAAACTTGTCTGATCTCTTCCAGTGGGCAGTGAGTCGGGCACTCTGTTCAGCTCCTGCCTGTGATTCCTTTCAACGCAACGACATTACCAGTGAAATGGCCTGCAAGACCCTGTGTGGCAAGTACCCATTCAGCAAGGTGGAGGAGGCTTGCAAGAGCTATAGCCACATTGTCCTCAAGGAGGTCCGGTTCTTTGATCTGACAGTTCTCTATCCTCTTCTCACTGACCCTGCCCTTAATCTCAAAATCATTCACTTGGTGCGTGATCCCAGAGCAGTTGCCAAGTCACGAGAACAATCAGTAAAAGCCTTAGCTCGTGACAATGGGATTGTTCTGAGCACCAATGGCACTAAAGTGGAGGATAGCAAATATAGGGTAATGCAAGAAATTTGTAGAAGTCATGTTCAGATTTATGAAACAGCTACTCAGAAATCTCCAAGATTTCTAAAAGATCGCTATTTGATGATCCGTTTTGAAGATCTGGTACGAGATCCCTTATCAGAAATCAGAGACATGTATAAATTTGCAGATCTTAGATTGACCCCCAAACTTGAAAGCTGGATCTATAATATCACACATGGCAAAGGACCAGGAAAGAAAAAGGAAGCTTTTAAAATCACCTCCCGAGATGCAGTGAACGTTTCCCAAGCCTGGAGGAATATTCTTTCCTTCCAGAAAATTAAGAAAGTACAAGAAGTCTGCAAAGGTGCTATAAATATGCTTGGCTATCAACTTGTGGATTCTGAGAAAGAACAGAAAGATTTATCATTGGATTTAGTGTTGCCAAGACGAAGAAACCAGTTCAGTTGGTCATCATTCAATCTGAAGAACTAAGGCATATTACTTGGAAAGGTTTTTGGGAAATTTTATTTATCTACTGTACAATGTGCAGGTAGTATGAAAAGATATGGCTGTCAAATTTAATCCTAGTCCTAGCTGCTATTTTTTTTCCAAGTGATGGAAGTTTTTTGTTTTGTTTTTTTTTTCAATTTCACACACTGGAGAATGTGAAACAAGTGAGACATGCAGCATAACATTTGTCACCTTTCAGATTTACAGCTGAGGTGAGCTGTTCTGAACATTGCATATTGTAAATTTTATAACTTTACTATGTTAAACTACATGCTTTTCAAAGGTGAATTATTGGAGATGGAAAAAGGCTCTTTTTTTATTGGGTAATACTTTAATTTTTAGACCTTGATTAAACTCAAGATAAGGATTGAGTAAATATTTTAAGGAAATCTCAACATCATCTCAAAACACAAATGCATGGAAATCAGCATGGCATAAATTCACTCAGCTTTCTGCATTCTTTTTTTTAGTACTCCCTGATTTGATGTCATTTGTATTTCTCCTTCCTCCTCCCACCTGAAGGTATTTTGCAATTCTGTTTAAAAAAAAAAACTTGTCTGAACCTTTTTGTGTGTTTTTAATTTTCAGTAGCACAATCATCCTGGGAAACTCTGGAGAATTGGGATTATGTCTAAAAATTACATATTTTTGATCCAGCGGTGAAACCCTTAACTAGTAATGCTGTTTTGCCAGTAGATTTCCCTATACTCTGATCTGAATGGCAGAGTTCTCGTTAGCCATTTGATTGAGGCACTGGAGTAGAGCTTTGCATTGGAGTATGAAATCTAAAAGAAGAAAATAGAAGAAGAAAATTAGAATGAGGGAATTATTGTGGTAATAGCCTGTACAGATGGACATAGTCATATGCTGTGTAACTCCATGAGACACAGTAGGAACAGATCTGCTTCTACAGTCTGTGTAACTTACAGCTTTTTAAAAAAAAAATCAAATTCTAGTTGTTGTACTGCAGAGTCAATTCTTAATGAAATTCACCAGAACAAATATAAGATATGTCTTTGATGCTTGTGTATTATTTATACTGCTGTATGCAATTCTTTGATGCAAACAAATCTTGAAACAGAAATAAAGACTTATTTTACACTCTTCATCTGAAGAAAGGCATTAAATCTAATATTTAATCAATTTTGGATACACATGGTTAATATTAATTGAGAGGAATAATTAAACTCTTGACTTTTGAAGTGATTTGGGCAAAATCATGTGTGTAACCGGGCAGTGGCCATTTCAGGTCCAAGACGGTAGTGACCCCTCTCCATCAGGGATGCAATTTTGGGAGAGGAGGGTCTCCTGCCCACTACCCCACCCCAGTTTCATATTGGAGGTCTGTTCTCGACCCACATCCTAACCCCAGGTCAGCCTGAGCGTGGAATGAGCTCTAAAGAGGAGAGCTGCTGCTTCCAGCTTATGCCCTGGGGAAGGGAATCAATATTTTATTTATAAACAGAGGCAGGGTGATTAAGATAAGAAATATGTGGTAGTTAATTTAAGGATCTAGATCATCTAGATCAGATGAGCCTGTAAAACAGGAATCCATCTGTGGGTGGTGTTGAAGACAGAATGCACGGGTCTTAGAAGAAATGCAGCCACGGTTATATACAGAAAAGAGGGAGATGTAAGGGAGATGGGTGAAAATAAGAGGCCAAAACCAAGGGAAGGGATAGCAGCAGTATAAGTTCCCACTCTACGGGTGGTACTTATGGACCCATCGCCATAATATCGGAGTTCCTCACAATGTCTAATCTATTTCTTCTTCACAGCCTAGAGCAGTGCTGTTCTCCCCGTTGTACAGATGAGGCACTGAGAGACTAAAAGCCAGATTTTCAAAGTGAAATTTTCAAAAATGCTTAGAAAGTTAGGTGCTTGGTAACCCCACTAGCTGCATCTTTGGGTGCATAAAAACTTTTGAGACTCTGTTCCTAAGGCATTGGCCTGAGGTCATACAGGAAGTAAGTAGATGGGGGAAACAGAACCCAGGTGTCTCAGGGATATCCACTGGAACAGTACTGGTTGTAGAATTTCACTAAGTGATTCCTACATCAGGCCCATACCTTCTGGCTAGAGCATGTTTTAGAAAGAATCTGGATTTGAAGACATCAGATGTTGGAGAATTCACCAAACTCCCAGGTAAATTGTTCCAATGGTTAGTTACACTTGCTGTTAAAAATATTCACCTTATTTGTAGTCTGAATTTGTCTAGCTTCTGCTTCGAATCATTGGATCTTTTGTGCCTTTGACAGCTAAATTAGCAAGCCCTTTGTTATCAGAAATATTTTCCCCATGTAGATTCTTATAGAATGTAACCAAGTTACCTCTTAACCTTCTCTTAGATTCATTAAATAGATTGAACTGTGTAAGTCTCACACTGTAATGCAGGTTTTCCAAAACTCAAATCATTCTTGTAGCTCTGAAGACTTTCCAAATTTTCAATATACTTTTTGAAGTGTAGACAGCAGAACTGGTCACAGTATACCTTAATGGTCTCACCAATATTATATATGGAGGTAATACCACGCTCCTATTTGATATTTGCTTAGGCATCCACAGAAAGATCATGGGCTCTCTTAGTCACTGCATTATCCAGAGAACTCCTATTCATCTGGTTTCCACCATAACCCCAAGTTCTTTTCAGTCATTTCTTCCCAGGATACAGTCCCCCATCTGTATGTGTGACTTACATTCTATGTTCCTAGATGTATAGCCTTGCTTTCAGATGTATTAAACCACACTGTTCAAATGAGCCCAGTTTACCGAGCAATCCAGATCACTGTGTAACTGACCCATCATTTACCACTCCATCAACCTGTGTGGCATTGGCAAACTTCACCATCAGTGATTTTATATTTTCTTCTAGATTACTGATAAAGATAGTGAATAGCATTGACTACAAACATCCCTGAGGGATGCCACTAGAAACAACTCCACTGAATTATAATTATTCATTTACAGTTACTTTTGAGATCTGTCAAAACATACTACACCGATTTTTATATAGCACAATGTTTTAATCAGAATGTCAGGTGGGATTCAGCCTTATGGAAGTCTAAGTACATAATGACATTACAAGTTTGGATGACATTAAAAAAAAACATGTGTTTGACCAGACTTATTTTCCATAAACCATGATGATTAGGATTAATTATGCTACCATCTTTTAATGCTTTACAGATTTCATCTGTCTCAGCTTTCCATTGATTTTTTTTTCATGGGACTGATGTCAAGCTAGCCAGCCTTTAGTTAGTCATGTCATCCTGTTTACCCTTTTTAAACTGGCACAACATTCACCTTTTTTCAGTCTACTGGAATTTCTTTAGTATGCTACAGTCTGTTCAATATTAACATAAATAGTGCAGAGAGCAGCACAACTGTTTTTTTTAAATTGTAGTATGGATTTTAGCCAGGTTTGTGGATTTAAAAATATTTAACTTTTGCAGTCACTGTTTAGTATTCTGCCTAACTACTGTTGGAATATAAAGCACTTAATTACCTTTGTTCATTATATTATTCTATATTTCAGCGAGAGCCTTCTGAAGCCTAACATTTTCATGCTCCACAATAGATTAATAGGTTCCAAGGTCAGAAGGAACCATTGTGATCATCTAGCCTGACTTCCTGTACAACATAGGCCTAGAACGCCTCAAAAATAATTCTTTGAGCACATCTTTTGGGAAAATATGCAGTCTTGATGTAAAAATTGCAAGTGATGGAGAATCCACCACAACCCTTGGTAAATTGTTCTAATGGTTAATTGCCCTCACTTAAAAACATTTATGCTTTATTTCATGTCTGATTTTTGTCTATATTCAGCATCTAGCCATTGGGTTGTATTATACTTTTCTCTGCTAGATTGAAGAGCCTATTATTAAATACTTGCTTTCCACGCATACTTATAGACTGTTATCATGTCACCCCTTAACCTTTTCTTTGCTAAGATAAGTAGATTGAGCTCCTTGGGTCTGTGACTATACGCCATGTTTTCTAACCCTTCAACCATTCTCATCTCTGAACCCTCTCCAGTTTATCAACATCCTTCTTTAACTGGGGACATCAGAACTGGACACAGTACCCTAGCAGCAGTCACACCAGTCTCAAATACCGAGGCAAAATAACCTTTGTACACCTACTTGAGATTCCATGTCTATACTTCCCAGGATCACATTAGCCCTTTTTTTCCACAGCTTCACACTGGGAGCTCATGTTCAGCTGCTTCTCCACCATGTCTCCAAAATCTTTTTCCGAGTCACTGCTTTCCCAGGATATAGTCCCCCGTCCTGTAAGTAGTGTGTGAATTCTTTGTTCCTAGATGTACACATTTACATTAGCCTTATTAAAATGGGTTGTTGTCATATTTCTGTCCTGGTAAATTAAAAACTTAACAGAACCCTCAGACCTCTCTGCTGCTTTACAGGGTGAAACCTATCACCCTTATATGTACCCATGAAGAGGAGCCATTTAGGATGAGCCTCCAAGGCAATAAGAGGCACCCAGTGGCTGTGCTTTAGCGTTAGTGTACTGAGGCAAACTTTTAGGATGAGCCCCTGAGATAAAAGGCTTTAAGGAAAGCACATGTGCTGGGGAAGTTTATAGTGATGCCAACTCACAATTTTATGATGTCTCACAGTATTTTGTGTTTTTCTGTACATTTAACATGATCTCTCAGTTTCTGCCACCAACTTGTGAATATTCCTGTATTAAAAATGTATGCCTCCTCTCATTACTGGCAGTAAGATTGAAGCCAAGAATTCCATAGTCAAAATTACTTGCATTTTTGTATGATCTTTACATGTAGAAGAGAGGATGAGACTAATGATGTAATCAACTTCCATTGTTGTCAGAAACAAGTCAGACTTCTCTAAAGAAAGATGGCTGCCAATTTATAAGTTGGAAACTATTAGATGACAGGGGTGTATGGAGCAGGTGGTGAGTGGGGTTGCAATGGGATGTTGAAAGTATGTAGAAAGATGAGGAGATACAGAGGGTTAGGGGCAGCATGTGATGGGTATGGTGAACCTGGAGTGCACAATAGAGTGTTAAGATTAGGTTTAGAAATTGTGGTTAAATTAGAGTTAAGGGTTAGAATTTAGGGTTGGTTTACCTGTAAAGTTGGGGTTAAGGTTAGTTGGGATTTAGGATCTGAGGATAAAGTTTAGGGGAAGCATTAGGCATTACGTGAGGTTAAGATTTAGTGAGAGAATGGGGTTGTGGGTTGGGCAACTTCCGCTCATCATTCCCACTTAAAATTTATTACAGCAGGTACTGGGGCAGCTTAACGTCCAGTCTGTGCTCTGTGGGATCCAATTATAGAAGGTACCAAGGCAAATCATTTCCACTTCCAGTCCCTGCTGTTAGGAACTGTCACCGACAGAGCGCAGCCTTGTTGCTCTCCCTGTGGGATGGCATGACAGGCAAGGAAATGGAGCTCACCTTGACAGGCTGTGCCCTGAACTCTCTGGCAAATGGTGGAGGTGACATGCTCGCGCTGCTCCTGGGAGGTGCTGATGTCCTATGGTAATAGTGACATGTGGAGAGACTGGTGGACTACAGGCAAGACCCAGCGCTTTGCTCCAGACACAGCATCTGCAGCCTGGTCTCGCTAGGTAACAGCTCCTCTGCCCACATCCCAGGTGCTAGGGGAAGTCCTGGCCTGAACCTGGAAACACCTAATGTGTGTGTGTGTGCATATGTGCATACACCTTTTTAGATCAGAGCTCTTTGGCGTCATTGAACAGCCAGTGTGCACCATAACCAGATTTTCCACTAACTGTTAATTAGTGTTTGATGCATCTAACTGACCAAAACAAGTAGCCTTCAAAGGTGTGGGTGGGAATTTGGGTCATGTGTTAGCATAACCAGAATGGCTTGATTAGCTGCTATGCAAGTCTTATCATTCAGAGACACACAGGAAGAAGTATGGTATCATCATCATATTACAAATTGGAAAAGAGAATTTTTTTAAATGGCTATTTACTACTAGGGTTGGGGCTGGGGCTAGTGTTGGGGTTGGAGTCGAGGTCTAGGGGTCAGGATTGGGGTGAGGGGTTGGGTTGGGTTTAGGGTTTGGGTTAGGGTTGGGGTCAGGTTCTAGGGGTTGGGATCAGGGTGAGAGTTTAGGGTGAGGGGTTAGGGTTAAGGGTTTGGGGGTTAAGGGTTTGGGATTGGGGGGTCAGAGTTGGGTTTATGGGTTAGGGGTTGGGGATAGGGGGTTGGGGTTTAGAGTTAGGGGTTAGGATTTGGGTAAAGGTTAGTGTTTGGTTAGGGCTTGGGTGAGGGTGGGGGTTGGGGACGGGTTGGAGTTAGGTTTAGGGTTTGGGGGTGAGGGTTTGGGGTGAAGGTGTTGGGGGTTAGGGGACTAGGGCTAAGGGTTACAGTTAGGGTTGGGTTAGAGTGTTGGAGTTAGGGGTTGGAGGTTTAGGGGTTGGGGTGAAGGTGAGGTTTGGGGCTGTGGGTTTTGGGGTTGGGGTTTAGGGTTAGGGGTTTGGGGCTGGAGTTTGGGTTAGGGGTTAAGGGTTTAGAGTTTAGGGTTATGGTTTAGGGGGGTAGGGTTAAGGGTTAGGATTGATCTGGTGGCTATAAGGACTTAGCATTGCTCTGCCTTTTCCTCCGGGGTGACCTGGTGGCTGGAGGGATTTTTTCCTCCAGGTTGACCTGGTGGCTAGGAGGGTTTTTCCC
>ML675639.1:6484538-6502829 GCA_007922155.1 Mesoclemmys tuberculata
TAGGAGGGTTTTTCCCTCTGAGATGACCTGGTGGCTGGTAGGCGGGGGTTTTTTCTCCGGGTTGACCTGGTTACTGGGGAATATTTCATCCAGGTTGATATGCTGGCTAGAGGGGTTTTTTCCTCCCTGTTGACCTGGTGGCCAGAAGTTTCTTTTTGGGGTTGAGCTGATGGCCAAGGGGGTTTTTCCAGCTGGGTTGACCTGGTGGCTAGGGGTTGGACACCAGGTCAACCCAGAGGAGAAACCCCTCGGACACCAGGTCAACCTGGAAGAGAAAGGAATCAGCAACCTCGTGAACCCGGTGGGAAAAAACCCTCCGGCCACCAGTTCAACCTGGAGGAGAAAGCAATTGGCCACTAGATTAATCCCGGAAGAGAAAACCCCCAGCCATGCAGTCAACCTGGAGTAGAAAACAATCGGCCACCAGGTCATCCAGGAGGAGAAAACCATCGGGCACCAGGTCAACCCTTAAGAAAACCCCTCTGGTCAGCAGGTTAACCCAGAGTAGAAAGCAATTGGCCACCTGGTCAACCAGGATGAAAAAAAATACCCTGCTCACCAGGTCAATCCGGAGACAACCCCTCCCCGGCCAGCACGTGATCCTGTAAGAAAAACCCCTTGGTCACCAGGTCACCCAGCACTGAGATGCGTCGACCTCTGCAGCGGGGGGCAGATGGTTATTGGTTATATGGGGACCTTTGCCAGGTTCAATGATGCGGCTCCCACGGGCCTGGGACGCTTAGTTATTGGTTATATGGGGACCCTATCCACGAGCACTGAAATGCAGTGATCTCTGTGGTTTTCCAGCTGGTTATACGGGGCCCCTCGCCAGTACCGAGATGCGGCTTGCTGTACAGGGACCCGGCGCCGAGGTGTGACCTGCTGTGGGGAGGGACGGCTGGTTATACGGGTTCCTCTTGCGGAGCCCACGGTTATTGGTCACACAGGGACACCTCGCCCGGCACCGAGTTGTGGCCCGCTGTGATGCGGAGTGGGAGTGGTTATATGAGGACCCCACGCCTGGCGCTCACGTGCGGCCATCTCTGGGGCTGGGCGGCTGCTTATTCATTACACGGGGACTGCTCCTCCGGCACTGGTCTGTGGCCGGGTGTAGAGCGGGGTGGTTGGTTACACGGGACCTGTTGCCTGGTGCCAAGATTCAGTGACCCCTGCTGTGGCACTGGGCTGGGCGTAACGCTGCCGATTGGATCGGTATGTCACCACCAGGACCATTGCACCAGTGATCGCCCCTCTCCACCCCCCACGGACGGTACGGGCACCGGGCTGTATCCTGCCCTCGGGGCAGTGACCCCAGGTGAACAAACGGGGGCTGAGGCATGCACTATGTGTATCCTCCCCACCCTCAGCCACACGCACTCCCGTCTCGCACACTTTGGGCAGTGCCCGTGGCCTCCGGCGGCCAGGTGAAGCAGCGCCTGCCGTGTGTTCGGAAGAGGACAGGCTGTGCCAGTGCACGCTGTGCGCCCTCGGGTGGCCACCTGAGAGAATGCACCTTGTGTGACATGCGCGCTGGCTGAGCCGCTGGGCGCCCTCGGGTGGATACCTGAGAGAATGCACCTTGTGTGGCGCGTGTGCTGGCTGAGCTGCTGCACGCTGTGGGACCCGCCTGAAAACGCGCGCGCCAGCTGAGCCTGCGCAGGCTGTGCGCCCTGTTGGCGTCCACGCCCTGAACGAACGCGGCCGACCGGGGCTTTCTACTTCTGGCTGCCCCTCAGCCCAAAGGGCAGATGTGGCAGGGGCGGTTCCCTGAGCACAAATGGTGCATTTTAAACGTCCGGGTCCGCCTGCCGGCAACCGAAAAAACCAGCGAGCTGCCAGGCGGGGAGGGGGTGGTCTGAGAGGGCGCAGAGGGCTGCTTGGCTCTCGCTTCTGGAGCGGGCGGGACGAAGGACATGAACCAGGGCATTGTGGGTAATTGGAGAAGGAACCAGTGCGGGGCGTGAAGTGCCAGGAGAGGGGAAGCGTTTCTCTCTGCCCTCGTCTCCCAGGATGACACAGCGCAGGGGCAGGAGGCACTCTGGGAGAGGGAGTGATTCCCTCGCCTTCATTTCCCATCAGCCATGGCGGGGCCTGAGGCACTCTGGGAGCTGTAGTGTTCTTCAGGCCTGTATCTCCCATCAGCCATGGCGGGGCCCGTGGCACCATGGGAGCTGTAGTTTCCCATCATCTCCTGCGGGCGGGCGGCCGGTCCCGCGACTGCTCATTGGCAGGGAGTGAGTGGCGAGGGCGGAGCTGAGCAGCGGCTGCCGTCCGCCCCCCCAAGGGGCTCTGCGGAGCGCTCCGCGGCTGGCGCTCCCTGCTGTGCTGTAGAAGACACACCCCAGACAGAGAGGCTGCAGGGCAGCAGCCCGCTTAATGGCCCATCGAGACCCTTACAGAAGTCGAAGGCCCAGGAAGAAAGGAAAGGCATCCCTGAAGAGTTACCAGGGTTGGCCCATGTGACTCTGGACTCCAATTGGGTTCCGGTAAAGTTCCACTAGCCGCATGGCCAGAGGCAGAGGGTATGGAAGGTGAAACCATAGAAACCATTTGGTCTTTGCTCCTGTCCAGCTGCGGACAACACCTCTGCACGAATACACTTTGCAACTGAGCTGAAGGACTTAGACCCATCCAGGTCCTGGACGTGTACCAGAGGGACTGTACAAGCCTGCAACTCCACAATTGTTCTAGAAACCTGATGTATGTGGAGTTTGAAATCATTTGTATGATCTGATTGCTTGAATCCTATAACACTTCTCTTATTGTTTGTTTTTCTTTGATTAATAAATCTTTAGTTTTAGTTACTGAAGGATTGGCTGGCAGCGTGCTGTTTTGGGTAAGATCCAAACTTATAGTGAACTGGTACTGTGGCTGGTGAGAGGGAATCTTTTGAGTAAAGCGCACAGAGTTTAAATAACTGGTCTCTTTACTGGACCTAGTGGCCGTTTGGAAGCCGGGGGCTGTGTGTATTTGCTCAGTGGCTTCTTGATAACCAGCGTGGGGGAATCAGAAGCACTGTTTGCGGCTGGTCGGGAAGTCTGACTTCAGCGTCAGCCACCGGTGCTGGGAGAATTTGTTGGCCAACACACTCTCTCTTTTTCCTTGCCTCTCCTTTTACTATCTCCCTTCCTAGGAGAGGGCTAGGTGTGTTACGTCGGCATCCCTGGAGGCTTGTTCTCCAGAGCCTCTCAGATGTAGGAGGGAATGAGGATCATTTCGGGTGCTTGGTGTTCCTGGGTTGGAGGTGTGGTGGGAGGCGAAAAGAGCCGTCTGCGTTCTTCATGTCTTTTCATCCATCGGGGCTGGCGGAGGGAGGCAGGGGAGGGCAGGATCTCATGCGCCAGTGGAGTTATTGGCAGTGCTGGCTCATGCTTGGCATATTTGCTGTGCTTGCAGAGGAATCGTGCAGGGGACCCAGCCGGAGGAGAAGCTGGAAGAAGGGGTCCCGCGAAGCCTGGACGTGCATCTAAGTAGCGATGAGCGGTCCTCCCCTTCCTGCCTTGCACATCATGGGCTGTGAGTCAGCATTCATTGCACGGAATTCCCCATCTGTAGGTTTCTTTAGAGGCCGTGAGCATCCTCATTTGGAACGGGGCTCGGTGGGATTAAGAGCAGCGGGAGGGACAATAGAGTGAGTATTCGGAGGGCTAGTGCATTATGGCAGCCGGCTAGCTGGGCTCACTGTCGCTCTGGCGTTGTTGTCCTCTGCGCGTTACCCTGACTGGCCGCTAAGATCGTTTTCTGGAAAGGATTTAGTGGAGACTGTTGCCTCCCTTTAGCTGGGGCTTGGTTTCTAATAACAGGGGTTTGGCTCTGCTTGCAGGGGAATTCTGCAGGAGGCCCCGCCGGAGGAGAAGGTGGGAGAAGTGGACCTCTGCAGCCTGGACATCCATCTAAGCGGAGGTGAACGGTCTTCAGCCTTGTGACTCTCGCATCCCTGAGTGTCAGTCAGCGGTCAGTGCTTCATCTGCACCCCTCTAGCATGCTTTAGAGCTGTGAGCATCCTCGCTAGGAGCGGGATTCTGTGGACTTAAGACCAGTAGAAGGGACAATATTCGCCTCTCTAGAGTGATGCTTTTGGGGGCTGATGTATGTTCTGCTAATTGACGGGGTTTGGCAAAAAGCACACAGACACCAATAGAAAGCACAAGGTTTCTTTACGATCTCTTTCGAAGTATTACGGAAAATGAAAATTCTTATACTATAATACTAAACAATAGAAAAGAAAAGGAAAAGGTAAAGTAATGCACCTGATCATTATTCCATAAGACTAACTATAATGATTAAGAGAGAGACATCACTAATTGCCCTAATAATACATTACCATCATCCAGATCCGCGGTCGCTCGGGATCCCCGGTTGCAGCGAGGATTTGAAGAGCCCGTCCCGGCAATTGGGAAGCCCTATGCAGTGCGTCCACCCGTAGGTGAGGTCTCCAAAGTCACTGCAAGCGGATCCAGCTTTTGTAGAATGAAAAAACAGGTGTACGTGACTATGTGCAGGTCACCTTGATGGATATCTGGTTCTCATGCAGGGGTTGGGATGGGAACCTGGCCAGGGCTCCCATCCCAGACCCTGCACGTTCCTTTCTTATCTTTTTAGGGCTTCAATAGCAGATAGAAACTTCTTACAAAGGGAAAGACCCCTCTCATATGTTAAAACACTCTCACTCTATCAGCAGAGGGAGAGGCTCCTTTCATGTGTTAAAACAGCTCTCTCCTTGCCAGCAGAGGGAGAGGTTCCTTTCATGTGTTATACATTGTAACTTATCATTACAGATTGATACATTTGGAGTGAACAAGCATATACAATAGTAACCGTTATGATACAAAGATTCATTGACATAAACAAATGTAACTCCCGCCCCACAGAGGCGAATTCAACTAGATACATATAATCCTTTCATATCAGGGGCTTGGTGGGATTAAGAGCAGCGGGAGGGACAATAGAGTGAGTATTCGGAGGGCGGTGCATTATGTCAACCGGCTAGCCGGGCTCACTGCCGCTCTGGCGTTGTTGTCCTCTTTGCATTACTCTGACTGGCCGCTAAGATTATTTTCTGGAAAGGATTTAGTAGAGACTGCTGCCTCCCTTTAGCTGGGGCTTGGTTTCTAATAACAGGGGTTTTGCTCTGCTTGCAGGGGAATTCTGGAGGAGGCCCTGCCGGAGGAGAAGGTGGGAGAAGTGGACCTCTGCAGCCTGGACATCCATCTAAGCAGAGGTGAACAGTCTTCAGCCTTGTGACTCTTCTTCAACCATCTGTATCCCTCTAGCGTGCTTTAGAGCTGTGAGCATCCTCGTTCAGAACGGGGCTCTGTGGGATTAAGGCCAGCAGAAGGGACAATATTCACCTCTCCAGAGTGATGCTTTGGGGGGCTGAAGTAACATGGCATTTGTAAGCATAGCTGTGATGTCGTCATGGGAAGGAGATTGAGGGGAGAAGCGAGAAGAAGAGCCAACGCGGCACTGCGGGATTCGAGGACGCTTTCTTGTTTTTCCCTCTTTGGCCTGTGACTTCTTTCCCCGTGGTACTAGGGTCCAGCCCCGAGGTGAGATGGAAAGTGAGCCAGAGGAGTGAGACCACGAGCATCGTCGTTGCCAGGCAAGACCCCTCCGGCTGGGAACTGAGGAGCCGTCAGCGTCCATGAGATAAGTGTCCGGTTTGGTGAGGGTTTTCTGGTGCTGGCAGCGCTCCAGGCCGTGAGTTTCCATGGGCTGCGGCTTGTTAGAAAAGGCTCGTTACTAGCTGTGGCTACGAGGAAGACACGGTCCCCATTTTCAGGGCCTGCTCATCTTTCTCTGGTTGAGAGTGGTGTGCTAACTCAGCAGAAGGCTGGAGCCAGGATCATGACGCCAGGTGCTGAGTTCCTTTTCCACCTTCTCCTGTTGCTCTCTGTCTCTCTCGCTCTCTCTCTTTTTGTCTCTGACTTCTGGGGAGGGGCACCTAGTTATGTGAGTCACCTCGCTTACTGCTGTGATTTGGCTAACTCTGCAGTGGGATGGCTGGTTATATGGGGACCAATCGCCAATTTCTGTTGTGACCTCCGTCAGCGTAAGGCGGTTAATTATTGGTTATTCGGGAACCTGTCACCAGGATTCGGCCAGTTCTGGGATGGGGCGGCCAGCTGTATGGGGACCCGTCGCAGAGGTGTGACATGTTGTTGCGTGGGGTGACTGCTTTTACGGGGACACCTCGTCCAGCACTGAGATGCGTCGACCTCTGCAACGGGGAGGCGGATGGTTATTGGTTATATGGGGACCTTTGTTACACTTATGAAATAAACAGCAGGATCTTTTTCAGGGGGGATAAGGCAGTATGCCATGTTTATTATGAATACAGAAAATAGTTTGAAAATGCAATTGCTTAAAACACATGCTTCCTCACACACACACACACACACACACTCACACTGTTCTGCAGGAGAGAGATAGTTACCAGTCTCTATGTTGCTCAAGCTAACTCACTGGCCAGGTGAGTCAGACTCGAGGGAGGAGCCGGACCCTGTCGTTCGCGACACGATGCTCCTGGGGATATGCAGAACGAGCCCAAAGTCCAGGTTTCTTCTTCTGATATTTATACTTATCCATCCCCATTCGGGTCTATGGATTTCTTCATATCAGATAGTCTTCTTGTTTGATGTAGCTGTCAATTACGTTTGGTATCGTAAACGTGACAGCTTTCTTATTCTTTCTTCATTTTGTTTTACACTTTGTTTTCTTCCTGTAACTCCCCTGTTCTTTGGGGTTATCTTGATCTTCGGCTATCTGGGTTGTACATGTGTTTTAAACAAAGCATCATCTCTCTCTTCTGTCCTTGTAGGCTGTCTTATCTCTCACACATTCACACTGCTTTCACTTCACATTCATACAACTAGAAATCATTACATTCTTATTTTATTTCATTGGCATACTATAATATATTTTCTTATTAACACAATACAAGAAAATATTTATTTATACCAATTTACCCATTTTATCAATATTAATTTGACAAAAAGAATGTGAAGATAAAAAGAATGCAAAGGAATTTCATTTGTTTTCTTATTGTCCTGTGATTTCCACATTAACCACATTCCTGATACGCATTGAGCACTTTCCTTCATTTACAAATTATGGTAGTTGGATTTCAGGATGTTTCCAAACAATTATGCTTAGATAGTTATGAGCGAGGTCTTAACATGTCATAAGTGTTCAATCACAAAGTGTTTGTGCAGGGTACTCTAACTTGAGTAACGTAAGTAGTTAATTCACATTGTGGATCCGGGGGTGTCAGGAACAAATAAACAATTGGTTTGTCCGGAACATCTTATCTTTAACACTTAATTTCATTACGGTTAACATAAGAGTTTAACTCTTGAGCTCCAGCCAGCCTTAAATACTTTGGTTCAGGCTGATTTTACAGTGCTGGGGCCTACACCTTCGCCAGGCTCAATGATGCGGCTCCCGCGGGCATGCGACGCTTATTTATTGGTTCTACAGGGACCCTCTCCCCGAGCACTGAAATGCAGCGATCTCTGTGGTTTCGCGGCTGGTTATACGGTGCGCCTCACCCGGTACCGAGATGCGGCTTGCTGTACAGGGACCCGGCGCCGAGGTGTGACCTGCTGTGGGGAGGGACGACTGGCTATATGGGTTACTCTTGCGGGGCGTACGCTTATTGGCCACACGGGGACTCCTCGCCCGGCACCGAGTTGCTGCCCGCTGTGATGAGGAGTGCGGGTGGTTGTACGAGGACCCCACACCTGACGCTCACGTGCAGCCATCTCTGTGTTGGGCGACTGCTTATTCATTACACGGGGACCGCTCCTTCGGCACCGGTATGTGGCCGGGTGTAGAGCAGGGTGGTTGGTTACACGGGACCTGTTGCCTGGCGCCGAGATTCAGTGACCCCTGCTGTGGCACTGGGCTGGGCGTAACGCTGCCGATTGGATCGGTATGTCACCACCAGGGCAATTGCACCAGTGATCGCCCCTCTCCATCCCCCATGGACGGTACGGGCACCGGACTGTATCCTGCCCTCGGGGGCTGAGGCCTGCACTACGTGTATCCTCCCCACCCTCAGCCACACGCACTCCCGTCTCGCACACTTTGGGCAGTGCCCGTGGCCTCTGGCGGCCAGGTGAAGCAGCGCCTGCGGTGTGTTCGGAAGAGGACAGGCTGTGTCAGTGCACGCTGTGCGCCCTCGGTTGGACACCTGAGAGAATGCACCTTGTGTGGCGTGCGTGCTGGCTGAGCCGCTGCAGGCTGTGGGACCCGCCTGAAAACGCACGCGCCAGCTGAGCCTGCGCAGGCTGTGCGCCCTGTTGGCGTCCACGCCCTGAACGAACGCGGCCGACAGGGGCTTTCCACTTCTGGCTGCCCTCAGCCCAAAGGGCAGATGTGGCAGGGGCGGTTCCCTGAGCACAAATGGTGCATTTTAAACGTCCGGGTCCGCCTGCCGGCAACCCGAAAACCAGCGAGCCGCCAGGCGGGGAGGGGGTGGTCTGAGAGAGCGCAGAGGGCTGCTTGGCTCTCGCTTCTGGAGCGGGCGGGACGAAGGACATGAACCAGGGCATTGTGGGTAATTGGAGAAGGAACCAGTGCGGGGCGTGAAGTGCCACGAGAGGGGAAGCGTTTCTCTCTGCCCTCGTCTCCCACGATGACACAGCGCAGGGGCAGAAGGCACTCTGGGAGACGGAGTGATTCCCTCGCCTTCATTTCCCATCAGCCATGGCGGGGCCTGAGGCACTCTGGGAGACGGAGTGTTTCTCTTGCCTTCATTTCCCATCAGCTATTGCAGGCCCCCAGGCGCTCCGGGAGCTGTAGTGTTCTTCAGGCCTGTATCTCCCATCAGCCATGGCGGGGCCCGTGGCACCATGGGAGCTGTAGTTTCCCATCATCTCCTGCGGGCGGGCGGCCGGTCCCGCGACTGCTCATTGGCAGGGAGTGAGTGGCGAGGGCGGAGCTGAGCAGCCGCTGCCGTCCGCCCCCCCAAGGGGCTCTGCGGAGCGCTCCGCGGCTGGCGCTCCCTGCCCGGCCACCGCGGACCCAACCTGGCGCCCTAGTCGGGCGGTGCAGACCCGGCCCCCCCTCGGCTGCCTGGGCTCCGTGCGCAGCGCGGATTTACTGGGACGGGGGGAGACTTCTGGGGCTGCCCCGCGGCGTGGGTGTGAGCTGGAGGGGGGTGGGGGCAGGGGGACGCTGCCTGCTCCCTGCTGATGCGCTCCATGGTCGGTGCGCACCCCCCGCCCCCTGCGCAGCCACCCGCACCGCGGCACACCCGCTCACTGCGAATGGGGGGTGCTCCTGCCCCCCTCACTGCTCTTCACCATCCCCCCACGGCGCGGGTCCTCCCCGTGTGCCCCCACCCCGACGGCGTGTGTCCACGGGGCGCACCCCCACTGCGCAGGGGAGATTGGCACTTAACATTCTTCCCTTATGTGTCCTCCTGGGTCCAATTATTAGGGTGCGTGTATTCTCTAGGCTGGCTGGTTCATGCATGTTAATGACACATCCCTGTTCTTTCCAGATGATTCGCTTCGCTCTCCTTTGGTATTTCTGGCCCTTGTGTGTGTCCTGTGGTTTACGGTGGTGCCTCGCCTGGCACTGAAATGCGCCCACCTCTGGGGCGGGGCGGCTGGTTATTGATTATATGGACATTAGGAAAAAGTTTTTCACTAGGGGAGTGGTGAAGCATTGGAATGGGTTACCTAGGGAGGTGGTGTCATCTCTATCTTGAGAGGTTGTTAAGCTGAGGCTTGAGAAAACCCTCGCCGGGATGATTTAGCTGAGGATGGTCCTTCTTTGGGCAGGGGGTTGGACTAGATGTCCTCCTGAGGTCCCTTCCAACTCTAATCGAATCCTAGAATATCTGGAGACAGCTACCTGGTGCTGAGATTTGGCCAGCTTTTGGGCGGGGCGGCCTGCTATACCGGGACCCGGTGCCGAGGTGTGACCAGCTCTGTGGCTGCACTGCTGCTTTTACGGGGAACCCTCCCTTGGCACCGATGTGCAGCCACCCCTGGGGTGGGATGGCTGCTTATACGAGGACCTCTCGCCTGGTGTCGACTGTCATGCTGCCCCAATTGGGGGGGCCCCTGAGCTGTATTCAGGAGCTCTGATTACTACCTTCTACACCACAACTACTTCTCGCGTTGGGGGTGTCATGCGGACTGGATGGGGGGGGGCATATGTGTTGTTTGACATCAGTATGTCAAAATCGTAGTGATTCATGTGAGACATACCATGTCAGGTGCTGTTAGAAAGGTTATAATGTGCTGAGTAAGAAGATAATATTTGTGTGCGTGTGTGTAATGTGTGTGAGGAAAGTTTTTGAGATACCTGCATTTCAAACTGTGCTGTAGAAGACACACCCCAGACAGAGAGGCTGCAGGGCAACAGCCCTGAAGAGTTACCAGGATTGGCCCATGTGACTCTGGACTCCAATTGGGTTCTGGTAAAGTTCCACTAGCCGCATGGCCAGAGGCAGAGGGTATGGAAGGTGAAACCACAGAAACCATTTGGTCTTTGCTCCTGTCCAGCTGCGGACAACACCTCTGCATGAATACACTTTGCAACTGAGCTGAAGGACTTAGACCCATCCACGTCCTGGACGTGTACCAGAGGGACTGTACAAGCCTGCAACTCCACGATTGTTCTAGAAACCTGATGTATGTGGACTTTGAAACCATTTGTATGATCTGATTGCTTGAATCCTATAACACTTCTCTTATTGTTTGTTTTTCTTTGATTAATAAATCTTTAGTTTTAGTTACTAAAGGATTGGCTGGCAGCGTGCTGTTTTGGGTAAGATCCAAACTTATAGTGAACTGGTACTGTGGCTGGTGAGAGGGAATCTTTTGAGTAAAGCGCACAGAGTTTAAATAACTGGTCTCTTTACTGGACCTTGTGGCCGTTTGAGAGCCGGGGGCTGTGTGTATTTGCTCAGTGGCTTCTTGATAACCAGTGTGGGGGAATCAGAAGCACTGTTTGCGGCTGGTCGGGAAGTCTGACTTCAGCGTCAGCCACCGGTGCTGGGAGAATTTGTTGGCCAACACACTCTCTCTGTTTCCTTGCCTCTCCTTTTACTATCTCCCTTCCTAGGAGAGGGCTAGGTGTGTTACGTCAGCATCCCTGGAGGCTTGTTCTCCAGAGCCTCTCACATGTAGGAGGGAATGAGGATCGTTGCGGGTGCTTGGTGTTCCGGGGTTGGAGGCGAAAAGAGCCATCTGCGTTCTTCATGTCTTTTCATCCATCGGGGCTGGCGGAGGGAGGCAGGGGAGGGCGGGATCTCATGCGCCAGTGGAGTTATTGGCAGTGCTGGCTCATGCTTGGCATATTTGCTGTGCTTGTAGAGGAATCGTCCAGGGGACACAGCCGGAGGAGAAGCTGGAAGAAGGGGACCCGCGAAGCCTGGACGTGCATCTAAGTAGCGATGAGCAGTCCTCCCCTTCCTGCCTTGCACATCGTGGGCTGTGAGTCAGCATTCATTGCACGGAATTCCCCATCTGTAGGTTTCTTTAGAGGCCGTGAGCATCCTCATTTGGAACGGGGCTCGGTGCGATTAAGAGCAGCGGGAGGGACAATAGAGTGAGTATTCGGAGGGCTGGTGCATTATGGCAGCCGGCTAGCCGGGCTCACTGCCGCTCTGGCGTTGTTGTCCTCTGCGCGTTACCCTGACTGGCCGCTAAGATCATTTTCTGGAAAGGATTTAGTGGAGACTGTTGCCTCCCTTTAGCTGGGGCTTGGTTTCTAATAACAGGGGTTTGGCTCTGCTTGCAGGGGAATTCTGCAGGAGGCCCCGCCGGAGGAGAAGGTGGGAGAAGTGGACCTCTGCAGCCTGGACATCCATCTAAGCGGGGTTGAACGGTCTTCAGCCTTGTGACTCTCGCATCCCTGAGTGTCAGTCAGCGGTCAGTGCTTCATCTGCACCCCTCTAGCGTGCTTTAGAGCTGTGAGCATCCTCGCTAGGAACGGGGCTCTGTGGGATTAAGGCCAGTAGAAGGGACAATATTCACCTCTCCAGAGTGATGCTTTTGGGGGCTGAAGTAACACGGCATTTGTAAGCGTAGCTGTGATGTCGTCATGGGAAGGAGATTGAGGGGAGAAGCGAGAAGAAGAGCCAACGCGGAACTGCGGGATTCGAGGACGCTTTCTTGTTTTTCCCTCTTTGGCCTGTGACTTCTTTCCCCATGGTACTAGGGTCCAGCCCCGAGGTGAGATGGAAAGTGAGCCAGAGGAGTGAGACCACGAGCATCGTCGTTGCCAGGCAAGACCCCTCCGGCTGGGAACTGAGGAGCAGTCAGCGTCCATGAGATAAGTGTCCGGTTTGGTGAGGGTTTTCTGGTGCTGGCAGCGCTCCAGGCCGTGAGTTTCCATGGGCTGCGGCTTGTTAGAAAAGGCTCGTTACTAGCTGTGGCTACGAGGAAGACACGGTCCCCATTTTCAGGGCCTGCTCATCTCTCTCTGGTTGAGAGTGGTGTGCTAACTTAGCAGAAGGCTGGAGCCAGGATCCTGACGCCAGGCGCTGAGTTCCTTTTCCGCCTTCTCCTGTTGCTCTCTGTCTCTCTCGCTCTCTCTCTTTTTGTCTCTGACTTCTGGGGAGGGGCACCTAGTTATATGAGACACCTCGCTTACTGCTGTGATTTGGCTAACTCTGCAGTGGGATGGCTGGTTATACGGGGGCCGACCGCCAGTTTCCGTTACATGGCCTCCCCCAGCGTGAGGCTGTTAATTATTGGTTACATGGGGACCCCTCACCTGTCACCAAGGTTCGGCCAGTTCTGGGACAGGGCGTCTGGCTATACTGGGACCCGGCGCCGAGGTTCCACCAGCTCTGTGGCTGGACTGCTGGTTTTATGGGGAACTGTTGCTCGGCACCAACGTGCGGCCACCTCTGGGGTGGGATGGCTGGTTATATGAGGACCTCTCCCCTGGTGCCAACACTAAGCGTGGGCGGCTACTTCTTGGTAATATGGGGACCCGTCTCCTGGCTCCGAGATGCAGCCACCTCTGGGGCGGGGCAGCTAGTTATATGGGTCACCTCGCTTGCTGCTGTGATTTGGCTAAGTCTGCAGTGGGATGGCTGGTTATACGGGGACCAATCGCCAATTTCTGTTGTGACCTCCATCAGCGTAAGGCGGTTAATTATTGGTTATTCGGGAACCTGTCACCAGGATTCGGCCAGTTCTGGGATGGGGCGGCCAGCTGTACGGGGACCCGGCGCCGAGGTGTGACATGTTGTTGCGTGGGGTGACTGCTTTTACAGGGACACCTCGCCCAGCACTGAGATGCGTCGAGCCCTGCAACGGGGAGGCGGATGGTTATTGGTTATATGGGGACCTTCGCCAGGCTCAATGATGAGGCTCCCACGGGCATGCGACGCTTATTTATTGGTTATACAGGGACCCTCTCCCCGAGCACTGAAATGCAGCGATCTCTGTGGTTTCGCGGCTGGTTATACGGTGCGCCTCGCCCGGTACCGAGATGCGGCTCGCTGTACAGGGACCCGGCGCCGAGGTGTGACCTGCTGTGGGGAGGGACGACTGGTTATACGGGTTACTCTTGCGGGGCGTACGCTTATTGGTCACACGGGGACTCCTCGCCCGGCACCGAGTTGCGGCCCGCTGTGATGAGGAGTGCCGGTGGTTATACGAGGACCCCACACCTGACGCTCACGTGCAGCCATCTCTGTGTTGGGCGGCTGCTTATTCATTACACGGGGACCGCTCCTTCGGCACCGGTATGTGGCCGGGTGTAGAGCAGGGTGGTTGGTTACACGGGACCTGTTGCCTGGCGCTGAGATTCAGTGACCCCTGCTGTGGCACTGGGCTGGGCGTAACGCTGCCAATTGGATCAGTAACATCCTGCGTCCCCTGGTCGGGTGCAGCGTTGTGCTGTGTTATCCCGCACAGACCCATCAGTGCAGTGATGACCCCTGGTAGCCAGGCACTGTAGTATGCCGTACGTATGTCCTCCCCCACAGGCAGCACCTTCTGGTGGCCACTTATAGTGGTCTCTGGTATGTCCCCATCAGGGCCATTGCGGCTGTGATGCCCCCCGGCCCCTTCTTCCCCCCTAAGGGCCAGTATCGGCTTTGGGCTGCATCCGGCCCTCAGGGCAGTGACTGCAGGTGGATAAATCAGGATTGGGGCATGCACTGTGTACACACATGCACACACAAAGTCAAGCAGTGCTCTCTGCTCGCTAGCTTTGACAGCGTATGCCGTGCGTCCTGGGTGGGCCAGCTGAGATGGTGTTTGCTGTGTGCTTGCTGGGGGCTACGGGCAGCTGTGGTCTGTGTGTAACGCCACCAACTGCTGCAACAACATCTTTCCTTCCCGTGGCCAGGTGTCGCTGTGTCCTGTTTCCATTCCCCCCATTGAGGCAGTGACCCCGGCTGGTCAAGTGAGGCCATATCCTGCATGTATGTACCCCACTATTGCAGCAGTCGCTGTAGCAAGATCTCAGGGACACTTGCGAGACGGACACCGAAATGAGGAAACAGCAGTTTGATTGGCGCCAATTGGCTCAGCGGAATCGCTTCCAAAGGCTGAGCCCCGATTATGATGGGGCGAAGCCTTATATACCTTACAAGATTACATGAATATTTATACATAGCATCATTACACATAACGTAATATTATTGGCTCATGATTTCTTAACAGCGTTCACACCACCCTGAGGGAGTGGGCCTTATCTTGTTTTTCATTAGTCTATTGGCAATTTAGACAAAATTGCTGAATTGTTGTTACTAGGGGGAAGTTGGTGAGGGGGTTTCCAGACATTGTCTGAACCTTGGGCCACCATAGACTTTCAAGAAGTCACTGACCTGGGGTCAGAAGTGCAGTTGTGAAAGTGCTGAAAGAGTATTACTGGGAGGAGATGGGGAAACCGCTGAATAAGTGTTAATCTAGGGGAAGTTAAGGGATTTTGGCAGTGCTTTTAACTTGTTAGTAATAATAATGTCATATTAGGGTCAGAAAAGCAAATACAGGCTAATTTATATAATTACTTATAAAGCTCAAAGGTACCTATAGATAATTTTATGGGGGGCCGGGTCCTGCCTCATCACCATGGTGGTTACTTTTGGCCGCAGTTTAGGGATCCCCTGTTACAGTGGCAGGGGGCCAGGAACGCAGCGTACTGCATGTATGATGTGTGTCCTCCAGGAGCAGTGCCCTCTGGTAGGCACTTCAGATAGGGTCCTGTGTGGCCAACCTGCCTCCCCAGCCCCTTTAGGCCCTGGGCTGTGTATTGTCCCGCCTCCCAGGGCAGTGACCCATGCTCTGTGTGTATCCCCCCATTTATCCCTAAACCCAACTTACAGTGCACTCCCTCTGGAAACCCTGCGACGATTGGGTGCACTGGGGGGGGAGGAATGCACTGTGGGCGGGGTAGGGGAAACCCCCCGGGGCTAGAAGATGTGAAGTTGGGGAGAGAAGGGTGAAGCAATGCATGATGGGAGATGTAGTTTCTTCACTGGCCTTCATCTCCCAGGAGCCCCTACGGGATCTGTGGGGTTAGGGGAGATGTAGTGTCAGCTGCCTCCACCTCCTGTGCGCCCCTGCTGGAGCTGGACTTCCCTTTTATAGGCGAGGGGCAGGGGGGCCTACGCTGTGTATTTGCCCAGGCTGTCGAAGGAAGTTGCTGCGTTCTGCGCGGGGATCAGGTCAAGGCAGGGCCCGGAGGAGCGGGGCGGTGGGTCTATGTTATGGTGGGGACAGCAGTGTCCTGGGAAGGGCTGCGCTCTCACGGCCGTGTCATGTCGCTCCCTGCCCTGCGCTACTCTCACCGGCTCCTGAGCGGCGCGAGAGGATCCAGCAAGGATCCCCCATACCTGACGCTGCGGTGCCTGCCCTGTCCCATGCTCATTGCTGCGCCCCCCCCCCCGTCCTGTCACTGACGGCATTTTCCGCTCCCTGCTCTAGTTTATTGCAGCAGGTAGCGGGGCAACTTGTCCTGCGTTCGGGCTCCGTGCCCTGAGCGCTTATGGAAGGTACTGAGGCAAATAACTCGGCTCCCTGTTCTCTGGCAGGCTGTGTCAGAGGCAGTTGCCACACCCCGCCCTAAGAAAGCGGCACACGTCTGAAAACATGGCCTAAGGCGCCTTTTTTTTTACCTCAGTAAAGATGGTGGATTTTGCATTTCTGGTTCTGGTGCCCTGTCAAAATATGGTGGATTTTGCATCTTTGCTTCCGATCGCGGCATGTGACGCACTTCCGGGAGCGTCCGGGCCTGAAAGAGAGGCGCGGAAAACGACCACTGAAAAGAAGCAGCAAAAGGCACCGGGGCGGTGGCTGCAAGTGAGGACGCTGCAAAGATGCGCGGATCCGCTGGCAGTGACAAGTGGCCTTGGTGCTAGGTACTCTGGGAGCTGTAGTGTTTCTCTCGGCCTTCAGCTCCCAGGAGCCAGGGCAGGACCCGATGTACTCTGGGAAATGGAGTGTATGGCTCGCCTTCATTTCCCATCAGCCATGGCGGGCCGCCAGGCACTAAGGGACTATCTCCCGTCAGCCGTTGCGGGGCCCGAGGTCTGATGGGAGATGTAGTTTTTCACCATCCCCTGCAGGTGGGCGGGTCCCGCGAGTGCTCATGTGCAGGGCATACCACGGTGAGGGCAGAGGTAAGCAGCTGCTGCCGTCCGGCGCCGCCACGCCCCCCCCCCCCCAGGGTCTGCTCAGATCTCAGTGGCTGGCGCAGGCGCTGCCGGCCCGGCCCGGCCCCCGTGGGGAGAGCCGTGGGGCGGTGCAGACCCCCGCTGCCCGGGCTGTGTGCGCAGCGCAGGGGCACGTTTACCGCTGGGGGGCTGCTTCTGGGGCTGCTCCACGGCATGGGTGTGAGTGGCCGGGGCGGGGCCGACTGTTCCCCGCAGCGAGGCGCTTCGTGCCCGGGGCGCGCAGCCCTGCCGCTGGGGGAGCGGCCCGTCCGTGGCGGGGGCGCAGGGTACTAGCCGCACCCCTGCACACCGAGGGCCAAGCCCCCCCCCGCCCGCGCGGGCGGACGCGCTGCCCGCAGCCTCGGTGTCCCAGGAAGGGCAGCTGTGCCCAGCGACCCTGGCCGGGAGAGGCGGGCTCTGCCTGAGCTGGGCTTGGCTCTGGGAGTGGGAGCTCCTGAGCTGTGTGAGCTTTCTCCGGGTTGTATCTGGCCTCTTCCAGCTAGTGAGGGGAGCCTGGGGCAGCAAGAGGGGCCAGTCAGTCCTTGCCCCACCTGCCCTGGGCCGTGAGCCTGGGGCAGCAAGAGGGGCCAGTCAGTCCTTGCCCCACCTGCCCTGGGCTGTGAGCCTGGTGCTGTGTGTCCTCACATGGCCCTTGTGGGCACCTCCTGCTTGTGTGTGCATGGTGGGGAAGGGTGTCTGTCAGTGACGCCCAGCACGGTATCCTCTGTTGGGGGCGGGAAGAGAGGCAAAGTGCTCCCACCCCCGTGATCTGTGTGCGCCTAGGGCTGTCACCCGTTTGTTGCTGGGAGATAGATGGGGGGAGAGGCAGGTGCTGGTGACTTTCTGCAGTATGGCTACACGCAGGTCCATGCTGAGAGGCCACCAGCCTCCTCCTCCCTGGGTGCCTGCCCACCCAGAGCCTGGGCTTCCTCTGCCAGCTTTTTCTCCAGCAGGATCACTGTGACAGGTACTGTGATTACTTTGTCTCCTCCTAATAGGCTACAGCCTAGGAGGTTGAAAGCAAGAGAGAATGTCTCTCCCCAAGGCTCTGGATGCTGCTTTGAGCTGTAATGCCCTGAAGCAGGCTGTGCAGATTGGCTGGTCCCTGTAGCATGAGTGGGGGCCTGTTCTTCTAAGGTATTCACACTGGGGCAGCTGGGGGTCTGCAGTGACCAAGTTTGTCACCCTTTGCCCAAGCCGAGGTGCCCTCCTGACAGCAGCGTCTCAGGCAGTGGCTTTCCCCAGGGCAGAGTGGCTTCAGTTCCAAGATCAGACAGCAGGGATCATCCCAATCTGAGCAGTGTGTCAGACCCCCGCTGAGCCCATGGCACTCAGTCTTTGGGGTTCGCACGTGAGAACTAGTTTGCGAGACACACGCTAGCCTTTATGTGCTGTTGTGTTTCCTAACACAGGTCTGTCTTTTGGGGGCTGAGGCAACAGAGGTTTTGTAAGTGTAGCTGTGTTGTCTTAATGGGAAGGAGTTTGAGAGCAAAGCATGGTGCTGTGGGTTACGCTTTCTTGTATTTCCCTGTTTGACCTGTGACTTCCGTCCCTTTGGTACTAGGGTGCTGCCACAAGGTGAGATGGAAAGGCAGCCAGAGCAGTGATAGCACGAGCAATCGCTGATGCCAGGCAAGGCCCATCCGGCTGGGACC
>ML675640.1:2822-18784 GCA_007922155.1 Mesoclemmys tuberculata
CAAGAGGATCAGTGTAAGGGGACACGTGTTGGACCTTCTCAGTGAATCCAACTGTTTTTCCTCCAAGGGCCTGAAATCTCCTCACCGTGCCCTAGGCTCCCCTCGTCGTCCGACTGGGGACGTGGTGCACAGGTGAGAACAGGGGAGCGAGTCCAATGCACATTAAAGTTCCTGCTGGCGTCAATCCACAAACTGCGTCACTAGCAGCTGGGAACAGACTGAGCGGGTTTCACAGGCTTCTCCAGTATTTTCCAGGTTCCAGCTCACAGCCTGTGTGGATCCAGCCACCCTCGGTGTCAGCGTCTGCAGGAAACACTGCGAAACTCTCCTGCACCATGAGCAGTGGGCCCAGCGTCAGTGGCTACTGTGTGTCCTGGTGCCAGCAGAAACCTGGGAGTTCTCCACGATATCTGCGGAACTACTCAAGGGATTACTGCAATTCGACACGGGTCTGCCCAGCTGCTCGGTTTGGGCTCCGCCTGGTAACACAGTGAGACAGGCAGACGGGGAGTGAGACACAAACCTCTCACATCTCAGGGGAGCGTTTAATAACGTTTTTGTGACAGCGGGAGCGGCTATTTCGAGGGGGGGGGATGTAAGTATCATAGTTAATCGCCCAGAAATCCTTCTAGGGAATGATTGGGACCACATTACATCTCCTTAAGGACCTTAAGGACCCTTGTGAACAATCTCAGCCACTGAGTCCTAAAGTGGAAGGACAGTTGGGGAGCGATGGGGTCTTCTCCCCACCCCTGTTAAAGGGACACACTGGACTCCCCCCACCGCCTGGCTCTGTGTCCGGGCTCTCACCTTACCTCTGTCATGACACCCCGTGAATGAGGACGTCCCTTCCCTGGTAACGGTCCAAGGCTGGACGCTGGTCCCCAAACTTCTACTTCCAAAGCTAGGCAAGTTCTCCTCCCCTCACACCTCCGTCTAGCAATGGACACACACGCCTGCCTCTGCGGTGGGAATGGGGGTTTTCCCCTTGCACTGGAGATGATCACCTGAGTGTCAGGCCTCTGGAGCCAGCAGCGAGAGCTCACTATTCCCCACCTCCAGCCCCACGAGAGCTGGGCCTTGGGGGCATCTGTCTCTGCACCCAGGAGACTCTCAGAGCCCCCCCCCAGCCTCCTGCGAACCCGCACAACAGCCTCCATGCGAGCAGGGGCCGAGGCTTGTGGACAGCCCCACGTGGCACCCGCAGGAGGGAGAAGAGCCTCAGGCTGTTCATAACGTTAAAGGACTGTGAAAGCACGGATTTCTGAGCTGGAACGTGCAGGAGCAGCTGTCTCTGGCGTCACAGAGCTGCGCCAAGCTCTTCGAGCCCGGGAGGGCGAAGGGCAGCCACGCACCGGGGCGAGAGTGGTGCCCTGAACGCCCTGGGCTGGGTTCTGCGTTCCAATCTTAAGAAAAAGGAGTCCCAGAATGCACTTCTGGTTGCATCATTCAAGCCGAGGAGCTGAAGGCGGCGTGGTGGTGCATCACTGGAGTACACCTCCCACCCCATCACGGCAATTAGAGACCCCCTGCCCAGGAGCTCCGAGCACCACAGGGCAGAGCCATAATGTCAGCACAGACACAGAGCAGGCTTTAGCGACCAAGAGACGTAAAAAAAGCGCGTCGGAGGTAATGAAGGTGTATGATGAATGTGGATGTAGCCATGCCATAAGGAACTGCCCCACTTATGGGCAAACGCAATCATTTTGCCACGATGTGCAGCTCTGGAAAGGAAACGTCCCAGCATTAACAGATGTTTCTCCTCCCAGGAGCAGATGAGCCACTGCAAGATCTCTTCCTCCGTATGCTGAGTGCAGAGCCTGTTACCCGGGGTTTCTTGACCCAGTAACTTTTCATCTCAGTGAGTCAGTATCAGGACATAAACCAAGAGAGAGACACGGCACCCTCTGTCTGCAATGTGGCTGGCACAGACAAGTCAAAACCCAGTACTTTTAACTTCAAAGAATTGCTCACAAAGGCACCGGTGCTGAAGAACTTACTGTCAAAGAACCAGTTGTTGTGCAGTGGATGCAAGCTCTGCCGATTAGGGGCTGTATTGCTGCAAAGCAGATCTTCCGTTGCTTGTGTCTCCAACGCTCTAAACCCCCACACAGCAGAACTATGTGCAGATGGAAAAAGAAATGTTGAAACCAGTATTTGGCCGTACTTGATTTCAGCTGTTTGTCTATGGAGAACATAGTAGCTGTGAAAACATACCACAAGCCTCGAGTGCTCCACCAAGGACGCAGAGAGGGTTGTTAACACTTCTGAAATATCAGCTGGAAGTGAGATACAAAGCAAGAAAAGAATTAGCAAATGCTGGTGCTTTATCCCAAGCATGCATGTTTCATGATGCAGGGATAAGTTCAGGGGAAGCTGTTGGTGCAATACACCTTATGAAGTCTTATTTGACTATTTCCGAACAGAAAGGGAAGGAATTCCAGCCAGCTACTGCAAATGACGTTGTCTTGCAAAGCTTAAGACAGACTATTTTGCAAGGGTGGCTGGACAAGAGACCTGAAGTAGCAGAGGGTGTCTATGCTCATTGGTTATACAACGCAAGATGGTCTTGTCTTTAAAAGTGACAGAATCTAGTACCAGCAAATCTCAAGGAGAGAGAGGGTGAAGATTAGTTTGTGCTACCCCGACACCATGGCGAGGGAGGCGCTATGAATGCACTGGGCTGGGTTGGTTCAAAGGTGTCAGTTGAACCTGCCCTGCTGTTTTTCTCTTGTGTTTTCATCAGCAAGCGTGCCAGTCAAGATGCCGCCCACAGCGCCCAACTGCTTAATACTTCCACTAGCTGGGCTCTGTTACCACCTGGAATTGAGAGTCAGCCCTTGAACGGCATCCCCACAGCCCTGCGCAAACAAGAGCTGATGAATTCTCACCACGGCTCTGAGCAGTAAATAACTGAGTGTTAATGTTCCTGCTTCACAAATGGCAAAATGGAGACCTCGCTGGCCCAACCCACCCTTATGGAGAGCCCTGTGACTCGACGCAGCTACATCAGAGATAAATATGGCCCAGGGGGCTCATGTGACACGCCAAAAACTAAACAGCCAGGGGAGGCGCTAGGACTAGAGCCATTGAGTTATCAGCTCCCAATCCTGGCCCCAGAGCTCTAGCTCCCACTCCCGATTTTATTCCTTCCCCCGGTGCAGACCAAGCAATTGCTGACGGTGCACGCCCACCCATCTCCTCTGTCTGGATGTGCTGGGAACGAGGCTCTGGGACGGACAAAAATGGATGGTGACTTTCCCAGGCCTCTTCATCCAAGGAGCTGTAGGCTCTACGCACCCGCCACAGCAGCGAGAGACCCCCAGCAGACTCCACATGCCTGCCAGCACCTCGGTGCACCACAGAGCACAACCAAACAACTGGCAGACACAGCGAGCAGGCCAAGTGACACGAAGGCTAAAGTGAGCTCTGGTAACTAGAGGTGGAAAAACGCTTCTGACCAATTATTCGTTCAGCAAAAGATGCAGTTTCGGTCGACCCAAAACGGTGGACACCAATAGCCAAATCTCACTGCGCTGTAGGTTGTCCCTCCTCCCACACAGACACCGCCCTCTGATCCTCAGGGCCAATCAGATGAGAGCAGATGAACATGAAGGAGGAACTTAGCAGCTCCTCCCCCGGGAGGATCAATATAAAGAGCAGAGGCTGTCAGGTCTTCTCAGTGGATTTGACTGTTTTTTTCTCTCAAGGGCCTGAAATCTCCTCACCATGCTCTGGGCTCCCCTCATCGTCCTGCTGGGGACGTGGTGCACAGGTGAGAACTGGGGGAGCAGGTTCAATCCACAATAAAGTTACTGCTGAAGCCAATTCACAAACCGGGGCACTAGGGGCTGGGGACAGACAGGGAGTGTTTGACAAATTTCCACCATATTTTTTTCCAGGTTCCAGTTCACAGTCTGTGGTAACTCAGCCGCCCTCAGTGTCAGTGTCCCCAGGAAACACCGTGAAACTCTCTTGCACCATGAGCAGTGGGACCAGCATCAGTGGCTACACTGTGTACTGGTACCAGCAGAAACCTGGGAGTTCTCCACGGTATCTGCTGTATTATTATTCAGAGTCCAGCAAGGGCCAGGGCTCTGGGGTCCCTGCTCGCTTCTCTGGCTCCAAAGACACGTCCAGCAACGCCGGCTACTTAACCATCTCCGGGGCCCTGGCGGAGGACGAGGCTGATTATTACTGTGCTGTGTGGCACAGCAATGCTCCTCACAGTGACACGGCCAGATGGGGAAGTGAGACAAAAACCTCCCCGGCCCAGGCTGGGCCCTGTGGTGGTGCAGGGAGACAGACCTGCACAAGCCGCAGTGTTTGGTGTCTGCCCACAACACAACACACAACAGTTGTTCTTCGTAGTGAAGTCCATGTCCTCACTCAGGAGATGTCCCGCTCTTCCCTGGTTTCCCCTCATGTTCCCTCTGGGGGGTTGGGTGGAACATCTCTGCTCTTCTCTCTCGTCTTGGGGAGGAGGGAGGACAGCTCTTCCCAGCTCCCTCCCTGCACTGTGTGAATGGCTCTTCCCCATCTCCCTCCGCCAGCTCCTTGTGCCGCATGGGAACTCTCTACTCAGACTAGCCAAGGGACTCCATCCCCTCCAGCCTCAGTGTGGGCAGAGGGAGCTGCAGCTCCGGCTACCCCCTCGTGGGACGTCCTTCCCTATTCAGGGCCCCAGAGAGCCAAGAAGGGCAAGGGAGATCCTGAGATGTCCAGTGTAAACCAAGGCCACGGGCTGGGTGCTGGAGCTGGGTGTTTGTTTAATTATTCCCAGGGAAGAATCAGACTGTGCAAGAAGGACATTGAGACTGGTGCACGCGTGACTAAACAAGTTACACTCACAACACAGCACGACTCTGCGTCACTGATTGTGCCTCCCTTGGGGAACAGACCTGCACGGCCTTAGCATCTGCCACCGTTCGGCACAAGGGTGACAGCAGTGGCAGGAAAGGGCCGTGTGGGGTCACTAAAAGGGGGGATGGTGCAAAAACCTACTGGGAGAGGGAGGCTTCTCCACCTTTGTCTGCACCAATCCTCGTCCATGTGCAACTGCCGAATACCGGGGCAATTCCCTCCAAAGCTGTGACCCGGCTGATGGCTTGCGGAGTCAGTCTGTGCACTCGGAGAGCCAGGTAGGAGCATCTGGGAGCCGAGCACGTTATTTCCTGTGAGGTACCCAAGGGGGAGCTGGGCTTTTTCATACATCAGGCCATGAGCTGGGTGGCAGAGCTGCTCAGCTGAGCAGTCAGCCTTTGGAAATCCTCCTTCTGCCTTTGCTGGGAGAGACGAGATCTGTTGGTGCATGTTGACCTCTGCTGGCCTGGCTTTGCCTGCCCCAGCCCTGTGGGGCCTGGGAGGCAAGTGAGTGCTGGAGTCCCATCAGCTTGGATATCTGTGCTTCTACTGCCATCTTCAGGCGCGTCCCAAGCAGGAAGCTTCTCCAGCTGTAACGGTCTGGATTAAATATAGAGTGGGAATCCTGTGTTGCACTGCTGCAAAAACACACTAGATGGGGATATGCGCCCGGGAACAGCGTTAGTGCAGGGCTGGGGTGCCTGCGGGAGTTGCACATTCCCACAGATACCCAGGAGTCATTATCTGGCTAAGATGTTCAAAAGGGACAGGGATCCGGGGTGCCTCCGCTTCTCTTTGCCCAACTAAAGGCACGGGAAAGGGGCCTGAATTTCCCAAGGCAGGTGCTCGGCCCCCTATGGAAATCCTGGCGAATCCAGTTCCAGTTAGACAGGCCTGAACCCACGCCTGGATCTCAGAGAAGCAAACTTCGTGTGTGTGAAAAACAAGAGGAGGGGGAGAGCGATCTGATTTTCCCAGCCCCGGGAGGCTTGGGGGGGGCAGATGTTAGCAGAGGGAGGGTCTGTGCTTAGCTCTGGGCATTGGGACCTGCTGGTTGTCCGAATTGCAGTGCAACTGACCATTTGTCAGCAGATGATATTAGCCTGATATTAATTTCCTGGATGAGTTTCAGGGCTTGGATCCAGCTCTTGTTCCTGTCTTTGGCTAGTTTAATCATTTTCCTTTGCATGGACTCAAACTTGTACTTGATAGGAGATGGCAGCTTGATACGAAACATTTAGCTGGCCTCTGTTATTTAGAATATAAGACTCAATGCCACTGTCTGAAACGGTGGCATTATTAGCGGCTAAGACAGCACTAATTAAGAAACAATTAAGTTGAGGGACTGATCACATTCTCTTGCCCAAGAGAATCAAGTAGAAGCTGGGACACAAACGAATGACCGAGAGGAGCTGCTCATTACCAGCACATGTGCAAGGACGGCCCGGTTAATACCAGGCCAGGCTGCTCAAGTGTAGCCTGGTAATCTGCCCGTCCGCGCCATGCGACCAGAGCAAAACCAACAGTCTCTTGCCTTAAGACAGCCATTCTGATCCTGGAGGATTCCCCAAAGCCCTTCGCAGAATGATATACAGAGATCACTTCACCCATCACTGCTCTGCAGCCACCTCTGGGGTGGAGCGAGACAGCTGCTGTACCGCACACACCACCTCCACACATGCGTGTGGGACAGGGAGCATGGAATAAGAATACGGCCTGTCCCACGAGAAATGTAGGTGGGCAGAATGTAAGCCCCTTTGTTACACTAACCGGCAGTGGGGCTAACACCTTGTGAAAATGCCATGCAGCCTCAGAGGAGCCAAATGGCCAGGAGCTCCAGAGATGGCTCCAGAGTAGCAGGGTTATTTGTGACAGATCAACTTTACGTCTCACAAAAAAGATGTGTCTTCCGTCCGTCGCGTCCCCTTCCACCAGGCCGGGACACCGGCTTCCGTTCTGGCTCCTCACTGCCCTGGCTGCGGTGCCCAACGTCCTGCCACCCCCAAGGTGTTTCTTGGAGCCCTCCGCATCGAGTGCATGCCTTTGGGGGGGAGAGGAGTGAGGCGGTCCCAGCACGAAGGGCCGTGGCAGGCTGGGCTGCCCAACCACGCCGCACAAAGCGGGACAGCCCCGCACCACGGCCGGGCGGGTCACTACACCGAGAAGCTGTTGGCGCTCAGTTGGGGCGCTCAGAACTGGGCGGGCTGGACGTCCCAGGGCCCTGCAGACGGAAGAAGTTGATAAAGGAAACCTGCTTAGCTTCGACTGGCCCCCAGCTGCCGTGAGTCACAGACGAGGTGGGGCAGGGAGAGAGCAGTGGTGAGCGTGGCTGCTGAGGAGGGATCGTGGCTGTCACAGCCGGGCTGGTTCGATTCTTTGCTGAGTTCCAGACCTTTACCTGTTTGATAAGCCAGGCAGGAGTAAAGCAAAGGGGGTGGGAATGTCTGTGAGACACACGCACCCCCCCAGGGTTTGGCTCTGCTGGAGTCTGAGTTCGTCTCCAGCGAAATGAAGCAGGGCTGAGCAGCGGGCGTGCAGGGCACGGCCGTCCCAAACAGCGCACACGTGCTGGCCGGGCCGGCTCACATGTTCAGCTGCGGCAGGGCATGCTGGGAAAGCAGGGATAACTTCGAAGGAGGCGCTCCTGGTGGCAGCGCAAGACATTCACAGGTTTCTTCTCCCCCTTGCCCTGGTTAATGCACGCTGGTTAGACAGGAGCTCTTCCAGATGGGGGATTGAGAGCCCTGGCTAGACCCAGCCAGATCACTGGCTGCTTCTCCACGCAGCTCCACCAAGGTGTCTTTGTCCTGATCTGCAGCACCATGGCCACCCCTCTCCGAGCTCACTGAGTGGGGAGCCGACCCCTGGTGAGAGGGGAAGGCGGGGGCAGTGCACCCTCATTCCTGCCGTGAAAAGGCTTTGAACCCAGGTCCCCAGAGGTTACCAACTGAAGGAAGGAGACTTGCTTTCCTGAAAGTCTGGCTGATTACATGACACTTCCTATGCACACCAGAAGCTGTAAACAGAGAGACTGCTACTTGCCCTGAGAGGCACCTGTGTCCCCCAGACATTGCTCTGATTTCCTTTCAGGGTTGAGCAGAAAAAGGAAGTGGTTTCCAGGAGCCAGACGGTTACACGCCATCTGCCAGGTGCCTGTGCAATCGCAGGACAGTTGGCAATGCAAGGCTGCTCAGTCCCGCAGTGTGTTTCCCCCATTACTAGACAGTTTCTGGGCAAGCCACGTATGCATCAGTGGCAAAAAAAAAAAAATGTGTGAAATCATGTAACCACAAGTCAGCTTGTAACCACAAGAGCTGACTGCAGCAGGCCATTTGCTGATTACACATGGTAACTGGCTTGCCACTGTAAGTCACACAGCAGGTTTTCATCGGCTAAGTGTTTTGGTATCAAGTGGCATTGATTTCCTACACATTCATTTCAAGTATACAAAATTCCCATTCAGGCTCAAGCAACAGGCTGCAGAGCAAGTTAATTTCATGAGTCCATCTGCCGTCATCCACTGAGCTAACAGGGTTGCGTTGTGAAAGCTCGGGTGCAATGCAGAAATCTCTGACCATCAGCACACCCATACAATTCTCAGCTCTGGCTGATTCAGACAAGGGACAGCAGAGAAATAAAGCCAGCCTTCCATGAGTGTGACCTCCCTCCAGGAAGCTCTGAAAAGTTGGAGCCTTTCCCCGCTTTTTATGGCTTTCTAGGGTCTCCCCCTGGTTTTGCCTATTAGGAGCCATAGTCGAATGATGAGGATTATGAATGCTACATGAGTGACCTCATCTTTTCAGCTGAACACCAAGTCTTTTCCCAGCACCAACTAGCGGAGCATGTTTCTGCGACCCTCCCGCCCCTGGGAATCATGACTTCAGAGGTTTGAATGTTTTGACGTTAACTTTACAGTCATTCCCTTTAAAGTCGCACCCGCCAGCGAGGGCGTTCGTTCTGTCCAGGCTGAACACCCCGTGCAATAGGGGATTGGGGACTTTAAAAGGGGACGTTATTGAAGAAGAGCTTTAAAGAGCAACAGGAAGCCACAGCATGGGATGCACGGCTTGCCTGGTTTTCAGTTTACACCTGTCCAGGGTTGTCCCTGAGGACCTGCTGTTGCAGATGTGGTTGAGCATCAACAGTCACTGCCCCAGCTGACTCTGAGTCAGCCCTTCCTGTTTTGCTACTGGCCCACGGCCACTGGTCCCTCCCTCCACGCTCTCATTGCCAACCAGACTTATCAGCCGACCTTCCTCTCCGGCTCTGGCCTGGACTGCGCACGCCCAGCTCAGCTTGTCAGGCTTCGCTGGCTGAGAAGCCAGGGGTTCAGAAGAGACGTTTCAGCCCCCAGTCAGGTGGCAGAGACAGAGCTGTGGGATTTCCGAAGATGCCAGTTGAGCAGGCGACGCCGTTTGTGGCTAAGATGGTGCTTGTCAGTCCCCTCCTGGGCCGGTAAAGGAAGGACTTCTCCTGCTACCGCAATGAATTCAACTGCAGGAGTAGCAGCTATGAGGACTCACGAGGGATGGACGAGCATTTTGCTTTGGATCTGGGACATACCGAAAGACGGACTCCCTGACCTCTCTGGCTTCCTTGAGACCCAGGAGCTTACACAGAAGATGTTTATGCTAGACGTCAGTGGTGTGAACATCCCAAGGATAGCACCCTGACGGGCAGCCGGCGCTTTCCAACCCTAAGAGGGACCACGACATGCTTCAAATGGCCTGTGGGTTCCCCTGGCCGTGGATCACTCCATGGTTCCCAACAAGGGCCAACCCTCTGGGCGAGGAGGGCCGTTTAGAACAAGGGCAGTGCTTACATGTCAACAAACGTCCAGGAATCTTCCTCCCTGCTTCATTACAGGGGAGTCTCTGCCTAGCTGGAGGCTTCTGGGGAAACTGATCAGCATGTGTGTTGTAAGACGTCTCCAATGCTGCCTTCCGAGGGAGGCAAATGGACGATGCTGTTAATACTTCACTAGCACGTGCTCTTTAGCCACTGCATTCTCCTTCCAGAACAGGATTCATTCATGGCATCAAGAATCCAGGTGGATTTCAGAGCAAAGAACCACGGTCTCCTGCCCTTCTGTGTCAGTGGGACCCCTTGGGAGTCATACCACAGACTTGCTGGAAATACAGAATCAGGTAAACCAGGTTTAACATCATAACATCGCCTTTTTCTTGATTTGTATTTGCCGTGAGCTAAACCAAAACAAGGTTGCCCCGAGACTGCCTTTAGGTGTCCGTAAGGCACTGGGCAAAGACAGCATTACTCTCTAGCCATCTATCTGTGACCCACTTGCCTGCCTGACCGTTTCAGATCACACATTGATTCAGACACGCCGCCTAAAAGGTAGGAGAGTCTGCGGACTTGGAGAGGGGGTAGGTGCCATGTTCTGGGGGGTGGCTCAAGCCTTCAGGGGAGACATGGGTAGAACGAGGGCTGACTTTGTAAGGTGTGAATCTAGGAGCTGTGGCCCCTTGCTAGAATTGGCCCTGTGTAACATGTTAGAGATTGGGAACAGCAATACATGCTCTTTTCCATTCTGTGTAACGGCTCCAGTAAGGTAGTACACTGCATATTATTGATCCATGCTCCCGTACTCATCTGTACACCCTGCTACTGGTTTTCCCACCTTCTCCATTCTGTGGCCAACTTCATAGCAGAGAGAGCTTCTGACACAGCTCCAGGCTCCCCTTCCTCCCAATCCCCTATTGCTTATTTCTCTCGGTTTTGTTCCACGGTTCCCTGGAGGCCCCTGGACTCCAGGCTGAAAGGACTGAGCCAAAGCGGCTGGGTGAAACTCTGTTCAGTTCTATCATATGCCTTATTCTCTGATTCAGTACGTTTCTGCACCAGCACCGCTAGGTTCCAGTTGGTGTGTTTACACCTGTACGCCGGGCCATTGCCACCTCGCTGGGCACTGCAGAAATGCCAGAAACACAGACACTGAAACACAGCTGGGGCCGATGGCCCAGTCTGCCAAAATAAGGAGGAAAAAAGATCCCGAGAGGAAGAGCTGGTGAAGAAAACAGGACAGGACAGGACGGTCAAAGACAAACAGGCCTGGATCGAAAAGCCCAACATTAAGACTCACGGAGAATGCGAGTTCGTTCTTTGGGATTAGCATCCGATTTAAGTCACTAAGGGCACCTGGGAGAGAAGGTGATCCCACACTTACTCTCCCCCATGAATTATTATCTATCAGCCTGTGTCACACAAGTTTCTTCAGAGAAGAGAAATCTGGGTCCCTTCTGCCAAAGCTCAGTGTTCTGGCCGATCATCCTGCCCATCAAATTCATCATGCCTATGGGATGCCCAGGCCACAAAGCAGAAGCGAGGATATTTTTGCACAGCCGTGTGTCACTGTGCTTATGTCTTCGGCAGCGGAACCCAGTTGACCGTCCTTGGTAAGTCACTCTAATATTCATTTACAATCGTTTCCCAACTGTTGTGGGGTTTGAATTTTTTTCCTTTGTCTCCCTTTCTCAACTTCTCTGTCTATTCTGGGCAAGGTGCTCTTCTGCTTTGTCCTAATCACAACGAAAATGTGTGTGTGGGTGGAGGGGATTTGCTCTGTTGCATGGCAAAAGGACGGTCCCAGGTCCTATAAACTTTTTTCACTTGTAAAATGTTTTTGTTCTTTTGCTACTGATGAGTTCCCATTGATAAAATCTCTGGTCACATAACTGATTTTATTACAGCGGTAATAGAAAAACAAACAAAAAACCCCTAAATTCAGAGCCCAGCCAAGTTGTGGTTTAATTGTTTATCAGACAGAACTGTCTATGTAAGTTCTCTCTCTTTGCTGGAAAGACACCCAGATAAAGACTATGGCAGATGGAGAAAATATTCAGAAGTTTGATATATAAGGTTTTTAGTTTCATAGAAGACCGATCAGTCCTGCTGCCAAAAAAATAACAAAAACCCAAAGTCTCTCTGTTTCAGAAATGGTCAAAAGTGACAGTTGCCTTTTTGTTTTTTCGTGTCTAATGCTTTTTCTGAGGTTATGCTGGAAAAGTTAGGTTTTGCTGACAATTAGCAACTCAGAATCAGAAAAAATGGGAGCGGTAAGTCAGATGAGTGAGAAAGAGAAGTTTCTCCTGTTGAAAACATATATGGCTGTTTTAGGGCAGTCCCAGGGGCAGAAGCAATTAAAAAGATACTTTGAATTCTCAGTTGCAATTAAAAGGGGTACAGAGCAAATTATGTTGACTTCTTACTGAAGAATGATACAAGATTTTTTGCAAGTCGCCTGTTCGGTTTTAATCATCTGTCGGTCTAGTCCCTGTGCCCATTGCTGTTGTGAGCAGCTCAGTATTAAAAAGGTATAGCCGAGACTTAGCAGATCCAGAGATGGATTTCTAGGAAGCCCGTTCCCTGTCATGGGGATACAGAGATATTACTGTGTTGGGCACTAGAAATGCCTGCAGTAGCTAGATAGGCAGAAAAGAGGGTCTTAAGTAGTGTGAGACTCACAAGTGGATGAGGATCTGCTCCAGCTAGGACTCTATAGCCAGGAACAGAGAGGAGCGAGAAAGGATTCAGTTGAATGTTTAAGATTAAGAATGAATTATTGTGATTGTTAGCCAGAGATCACAGCTCCCTCCTCCCTTCTGATTGTTCTTTAACCCGGGGGGTCTCTGCCTGGAACGAATGGCAAGTAGGTATCGGCTGAGTAAAAGACAGCACTTCTACACAGGGTGTATCACTGCCATGGGAGGGGATAGAGTGAAACACTGTAGCTTGAATTAACAAGAAGCTGGATGATTTTATGACCCTTTAACAATGCTGCTCTGTATCTTGCACATGCTAAGGCAAGGGGAATTGATAGGTTGGGCTTCAGGACACAGGATGGTCATTGTGACAGGACTGAAGCGTATCCCTGCACAGCATTGAAACTGGCTAGATTTTTAAATCAATGGGAGCTGTGGTTGCACGGTGCCTCTGAGAATCAGGTCAATAGGAGCTGCCGTACAGTGTTGGACCACTGGGCCAGCAGTGACCAGCTGATGCTTGAGAGGAAAGTGAACAAACCTTATTCCCTAATTTTCAGAGGGGCTGCATGCCCATAGCTCCCAATAAGAATGATGCGTGCCCAGCGCCTCTGAAAATCAAGCTGTGTGTACAGGCGTGAACATCTCTGTGCAATCAGTTTATGCAGGACTAAGTCAAGGGATGATTTCCTTTGGGAGTTTAGCCATAGATATTCATTCTTTGGTACAAATGAGGGGGAAATCAGCAGCGGACGGGGTTACACCAGCAATGTTAGAATTTTTTTTCAGAAATCTTCTTGTGAAACTTGTAGGTCCTGTGTCTGCAGATCCCTGAGGGTCCGCAGACTATGTCAAAGATTTCCAAAAGGGTCTGCATCTCCATTTGAAATTTTTTAGGGGATCGCCCATGAAAAAAGGTTGAAAACCATGGCTCTAGGAATTTTAGATATTCTGATGGGACTAACAAATTGTCATTGAAGAGAAAATGAACTCCAGTTTAGAACCTATGGGCCAAATTCTGCTCTTGGTTACATTGGTATAAATCTGGAGTAGCTCAATTCACTTCCTCCTTGAAGATATTAAAACGATGGGTTCTCCTTTCAACAGTGTGTGTGTGTGTGTGTGTCTGAGAGAGAGAGAGAATGAATCTGACCCACAACCTTTAACTCTCATTGATTATCAACGACCACTGAATCTAATGGGCTCTGCGCTAACACATGGGTCTCCTTGGAGAAACTCATTGCAGGATGAGGTTTTAAGTCTCTGAGGGATGAGTTTCCCTTCAGGAGGTGGGAGTCTCCCTAATTATGAATTGTCACTTTAACTACGATGTAGAACTGAACAATCAATGAATACTACATTGATGAAACACGGGGAATTCTAGATTGGCCTTTCCTGCTCTAGTTTGTTCTGCAATCAGTGCCGGCAATATGAGCCGCTCTGTCCATTGTCAGCAAGGAGGTTTTTTTCAATGTGAGCTGAAATTGGCTTCTGAAAATCTTGGGCTATATCCTTCTTGGTGACTTTGGTGAAAGTGCATTGATGACAAGGGATTCCCACAGCGTAGATGAGAGGAAAGTTTGCCCCATAGAATCTAATTAACTGTAAATATATATTTGAATTGCCAGGTGCTGTACAATTGAAAGCAGGAGTGAGCCCTTCTGGCTGCCTACTCTGACAAAATAGCACTGAGCTACATGGGCCCCAATCCTGCAATTGGATCCACCCAGGCAGACCCTTGCATCCTCACAGAGCATCTTTGAAGCCCATGGGAATCCGGCAGGGTCATGCGGTATGGATCTGATTGCAGGATCAAGGCCTCAGAGGCTAAAGTGCTCTAAATTGAATACAAATAAATAATTAGACATAGGAGTTCCCATGTGTTATTGGGAACTCTACAGTAACGTGACCCTGTGATGGCTTGTGCTACTTCAGTTTCAGCTGATCACGCCTTAATAACGGGACATTAATTCCCACTAATGTCGTGTTCAACTTTTATATCCGTAGCGCCAATGAGGTCATCATGAACAATATTATTAATGCTAGGAGTGAAGGCCTAATTCCTATCCAGCAGGATACCTGCAGTGGGACAAATGTGTCCAAAGAAATTAGCAATGGAGAGTGCTGGCCAGATGTGCAGTGGTAGAGTATGAAGTTGCGTGAGCTCTGATACTGCCTGGGGGCCATAAACTACCGTAGATCTTTGCACAAAGAATCTGATCCATCCGAGCAGTTAAGCACATGCCTAACTTTAAGCTCCTGAGTAGTCTATTGACTTCCATGGGGTTGCTGCTGTATTTAAAGTTAAGTACGTGTTTAAATGCTCGACCGGAGTAGGGCCCTAGTTCTCATTTTAGGGGCCCAAATTTTGCTTTTGGTTTCTCTGATGCAACCAGATTAACTTCAGTGGTTTAAGGTTCCCTCAGTGCCTGCCCAAATGTGAGCTGAATTTGCCTAAATGCAGCCCTAAAGTATTAAGAAAACAGCAAGAAGAAAATCTTTTGAAACCCACGGTGTGAGGTCCCTGTCATGGACGGAATATTCTGCAGAAGTAGATACTAAAGGAGCACCAATTTCTAATACCAACAATTAAAAATTAACCAATTTAAATAGGTCTCAGGTTAGGCAGGATTCTAAATCGGAGCTAAAACTGAAGCCCTCAAACATCTGCATTTCCTACAGCCAGCAGGTGGTCACAAGATGGCCACTGCTAGCTGGCAGTTCTAAAGATAGACGTGTTAGAGGCAGATAGGGCAGACCAGCTGGAACCTGGTGCTGTTTTGTGTATGAAAGCATCAGCTGCTTTCAATGTTCTGATGTCAGCTCACAGCAGAGCCAACGTATCTGACTCAAGGAATAAGCAAGCGACATCTCTAAGCCCTGAATTCCTGGGCAATCAAGCAAATGCAGCGTCAGTGCCAGCTGGCTCCTTAGCTGGCAGAGAATGAACAAGCCGTCAGCACAAGGACAGATGCTAGGAAATGTTTAGCACTGAAGATTATTATCTTGGCAGATCTGGATGCAGGATTTCTCTGGGTGGATGATCTGCATGCATAGAATATTCCTTTCGATGGGAAAACGCTAGCAGGGAAATACCTATTAAATCATTTGAAAACAATAGCATCGCCGCTGCAGCATTGCAGCGCTCTAGCTGAACTTAGCTTTCCTGTTTCCTCCACTCACACTATTGGAAGGGTTTCTGTCCTTGCCGCTTTGAATCTGGGTATATAGATGAGCTTTGATCTGATTTTTAATGGTAAGCCTTCTAATTACAAAGCAGCACAGATCGAGATTTCAAGCAGTTTCTCCCTCAGGCACCACAGACTTTATTTTAAAAAATACATTTTATAGATTAGAAGGGTCAGATCCGCAACTGGTGTCATTGAACTACATTGATACATAGTAAGTGAGGATCTAGCCCAAAATATCTAGCATCTTGCATTCCGCAGTGGCAGCGTCTGCCTTTGATGTTCTACTGTGTATATGAATTCTCTTCGGTTTTCCTCCTAATCTAATTCTGAATCACGTTGTCTTGTAGGTCAGCCTAAGGCAGCTCCTACGGTGCACTTGTTCCCGCCATCCGCGGAAGAGATACAGACA
>ML675640.1:58784-148306 GCA_007922155.1 Mesoclemmys tuberculata
CTGATGACCAGGTTGACAAATTGCATGAAGCTTTGAGGTTATTTTTAAAAATGACCAATGCCCCGAGGAGTCAAAGTAGAATTGAAAGCCAATGGGATTTAGGTTCTTAAAGGCATTGAAATAAAGGGGAGTTAGGCACCTAGGTGCCTACTGGGGCTTTCAAAAGCACCTATCTGCATCTTTAGGCACCTAAATACCTTTAAAAATCTGACCCCCCCAGAAATCTGGTCCCCTTTTGAAAATGTGACTTTAGCTCCTAAGTCATTTAGGTGCTTTTAAAAGTGTTATCCTTTGATACTATGGTTATGGGGGCTATAGAAAACCCAATGATTCATAGACAGCTAGAGAGATAGCTTATCTGTAGTTTCTATCAATACCCCTCTACCTTCTGTTTTGTATTTGGCTTCCTACTTCTGGTGCATGTCCTGGACCGGGCTGAGGTGTTCAGTTCTCTCCCCATAAGAGGAGAGCAACTCCAGGGAAAATTCCAGTTTAACATTTTCAGCTCGTTTCCATTGGCTTGATTTGGCAACTAGGTTTTGGAAAGCAGAGGACCTGGGTTTTTTAGTCCACTGGCTTTGTGGGGCTTATGGACCCTGGGGCCCAGGTCCTCCCACAGAAATCAGACACCAGCAGAGCTGCTAAAAAAATTCCCCATGGAGTCCACCCAAATTTCCCCTGGAAAAGGTGTGGATTGTCTCCCCTCCAGATCCACATCTGTGTTTCTCTACTGGTCTCCAACACTGCTACATTCAGATCTGATGTACACACACTTGAGGTCTGATTCTCCTTTCATACCAATGTAAATTAGCAGTGACACCATTGAATTCAGTAGAGTTATGCTAGACTGAAACTGGTCCGTAGCATCCACTAGGGTTACCTCTGTCCTTGCTCTCTAGAGCTGGAAGCACATGAGCATCACAAGATGTTGTGTTACCATGCGACCATAGTCCTCTGGCCACACAAAACCACAGGTTGCACCCTTAGAGGTGAACTGAAAGACTATTAAAAATTGATTCATTACGGACATTGGTGTGCTGAATGTGTCCATGAGCCATACACCGCAATGATTCTTTGGACATCTTACGTCACAGAAGGGTCGACTCTAGGGTACCTTCAGGAAACCAGGGAGCTTTCAAAGGCTGTCAGAAGTATTTTGAAAAGCTCTCCTCACAGGTTAACTAAGGGAGTCAGTGAGCCCAGAAAGCTGGGCTTGGTTTTATTTTGCATTAAAATGCAGAGTTGGAAAGAGTCTTACAGATTCTTTCATAATCATCCCTGTGCAGATTCTCGGGCTGAGAGCAGAGCTGGGCACATACTGTCTGAGAAAGGTGTTGCCATATTATTTTATCATTGCTAAACCATGCTGTGCTCCAATAGACAAAGCACACACAGCCCCTCTGCTGTATTTTTCCCTGAGCACTTTGCATCAAGCTAAGCTTTCTTGCATCTTTATAACGACTTAAGACTAAACCACCCTAGGGTTTAGGCAGCAGAGACACTGGTGGAGGCTCCCAGTCCATCTAGAGACCAGCTTGTTGTGGAGGGGGCTGTAAACCTCCCCACGTGCAAGAGCGCTGGAGGGGGCCGCCATTGCCCATAAAGTAGACTTCTCTGGTCAAGAAGTGAGGAGGGTGGACTCAGAGCTACCCTCAGTATCTGTGGAGCTCCAGTGTGAGGAAAGTCTCCTCACCACGCCCGGCCACACCACCCTGCCTTCTGCTGGGATGAATTCCTCCCTGCTCCGTAAGGGCTTAACCGGTGCCGTGTCCTGCCCTAGAGCCAGCCTCTGCACTGGAAAGAGCAGACAGGTTATGCAATGGGCTAAGCACGAGGCTGCGTGAGGTCTCATTAGCATGGGAGCGCCGATATGTTTGCAGTGTGCTAAGTTATTCTGACTGAGAAAATAGTAACCAATGCAGGCGGATGATCTTTCTGCTCCAGCTGAAGCGAAGCAGGCGAGGCCAGCTTTGGTAGAGACCGACCCTGCATTTAACTTGTTCAGTGTAGCCACTGCTCGGGATGGCTTTCCTGTTACCCAAAGGTCTTATTTCCCAAGCGCGATCCATGCCGAGCAAGCTCTTGCTCCCTAGAGCAAGCACAGAACGCTCTGAGGTAGCCTAGCGATCGCAGGTTCCCTTGGAGCCTCCTGCTTCTCTCTCCACCTGCGTCTAATCTGCCTGAATGTTCTCCTACTGATTGCTCCTGGGGCGTGTTTCTACATGACTGACTTCTGCTGTCACGGTTACGACTGCCAATATCATGACAATACGTGAGCTTCTCTTTTAGTTCCTGGACATTAATGATGACGCTTAGCTGGCCCCTGTAGGTACCAAAGACAGACATTCACATTTCCAGACAGAGGGACGGTGCAGGGCTGTGGAAGTACAGCTGAAACCAGCTGAGTAGAGACAGGGATCACAGTTAAGAACTTCATTTCTGATGCCTCGAGTGGGAGGGTTAGCATCACAAATGAACTGTCCCCTTGGCACCAGGAAGTGAATCTACCCTGTGATCCTCTCGAAGCCTGAGTGTTTCAAATCAACACTTTGAAGGCAAGAGGGTTTTCAGCTACCCCCAGTAAACAGCAGAACCTGTACTGAACCTACTGCTAGGCCTTAACCCAAGGGATGATGTAGATTTATTCCCTGGCAAATAAACCCTAAGCATTGGATCACTGGCCCAGAGTTCCAGATATATTCTGAACCGGACACCTTATAGCCAAGAGTTGGCACAGCAACATCTCCTGGGTGGAGCAGCTTCTGCCCGTCTTTGTGTCTTCTGAAGATGCAGCTCAGATAAGGTACAGTACCCTATAACTAACTTCTCCCATAAGACAATAGTGACCACTACAGAGAACTGGGATCACTCACTGTAAGAATGCAATACCAGCTTTCACCCATCACTTCCAACACGCTGTGTTCCACAGTCCGTTATTCTGACTGTCCAAGGACATAGGTTCTGGGACTTCATTTTTAAGCACGTCAGTCCAGTTTGACCTCCAAAACCCAGGAGTCTGACCCACCTCCCACCTGTTGTACCCTCTCCTCTAAAGGATTCCACATTACAAAAATGAAGCTTTTGTGAAGATGATGGGACGTAAGTGCAGGAATTGGCCTTTGATGTTCATGTCTATAGGTGCTCCGGGTTCTCCATAGAGAAGCCCATCTTATCTACAAAAGATCTCTGAACCAATGGAGAGCAGAACGTTCTGCTAGTCTGTCCAAGTGTTCTTCACCTCGAAGGCCACTGCTCCAGCACATCCACAAACATTAACCAGCAACAGCCAACGATAAGCGTCAAGCGCTGAGAACGACGGTGTGGCTCTTCCCTGGATATCCACAAACCACTGGCCACTGGTGTGAAGGTGGCAACGTTCTCATTCTACACGCGATGTCTACATGGGAGCGCCTTGCAGTGCCCGTTCCCGACCACCCAGCATTTCACTCATTGGACCATGAGTCTCCTCGGAGAGAAGGAATGTCATCCTGATCTCTGACATCACACAAATGATGCAATAGGAGTTGGTCAGTTCCTGATTCAGCCCACATACAGGGTCTCCTTCTGCTTGGAGGTTTTTGCACAGCCATGTTCCACTGTGTGTATGTCTTTGGAGGAGGAACCCAGGTGACCGTCCTTGGTAAGTAACTGAAATATTCCTCTATTATCATTGTCCCGCTAATTTATGCCCTTTTTTTTTTTTTTAAAAGAAAAAACTTCACATCTTTTTGTTCCAGGCAGGTGGTATAATGTATCACACTGAAATTGTTTCCTTTCCTTTTACTTTGTAATTAAGAAGGGGCTTGTAGTTGTATCCACAGAAATTTATCACAAGTATTTTGTCTTTTTAAAAACCTGACACTGAGTTTTTACCACGAGTGAAGTTTTTACGTTCCATGCCCTAGTTTGTTTTGTATGTGGTTCGTCAGCTCTCTTAGATTAAAGGAGGTTTAGAAAAATAAATTGTGACCCAGCCAAATGGAAGTGTGCTAGATCAGGCGGCAGGAACGTTTGTTTCCCTCTTTTCTTTGAAGGGAAAAAACCCCAGATACAATCATTCAGAAAGGGAATGCTGTGTACTGTGAAATATAGGAGCTTTGTTTGTCAGAAGACTATTGTGTCACCAAGACAAACTGCCACTTGGCTGCCAAGACGAGCCAAAACTTCATTTGCTTTCTTGGTCTAGTTCAGGTTTCCAGCCACGCGCAGTGTGGGGCAGGAGTTACGTTTTTAAAGTTAACAGTGAGAAAAGGGGCACCTTACGTCAGGCTGCTGTGGGTTTTCCCCTACGGAAACTGCTGGCACATGTTCTCCATTTGTTCTGCATAAAGATCTCCCTCTGACCCCCATTGGGCCTTCCTGTGAAACTCCAGGGGAGGATGAGACATACATTAGGCTCCTTTATGACTTCTCCAATATTAAAATTTCCTTAGAAGAAATATGTCAAGGAGTAATTAACAACAGGACTAGGCCTTCTGGATCTTTGTAGTCAGGGGAACAGAGTCTATCAGTAGTAACGACAATTTGTCCACCTGCAATACAGTGGGGGAAATCCTGGCCCCACTGAAGCAGTGGGCATTTTGCCATTGACTTCACTGGGACCAGGATTTCACCCATTGTGAGGATCTCAAAAGTATTTTACAATAGTGGCTACTATTCCTTATGTTACACTTGGGGAGTTTGAAGTGCAGAGGTGAAGTGACTTGCCCAAGGTCATCAGTGTCAGTGTCAGGAACAGAACCCAGATGTGCTCACTCACTGTCTCCCACTCTAGGGAGCTCACTCACTGTCTCCCACTCAAGACCTCCCTTGATAAGCCATTTTATTGACAAAATATCCCCCTGTCATGGGAAGCGGCACAGCTGAAATATTACCATCGGCAACCGTTACAACAACATCAAATAGAGCCACACACAAAATGCTAGAAGCATAGGCACTAAGAGACCTTATTAAAATAAGAAGGGAAACATTCAGGAAGGATTGCATTAGCACTGGGCTTCCTCACCAGATAATTGCTAATTATCTGGACTACAATAGGGACTTGAGAACTAGACAGATTTGGGTTTCCACAAAACCCGTTATGCACATTTTGTAGAGGGGAAAACTACTGAAGTTAACAGGAAAAGACCCTGCATGTTAGAAGCTAAGCACTTCAAGAGATTTCTTACTCTGAGGTTCTCCTTTCTGCTTATTCTATAGATGTCTTATCTAAAACCCACTGAAGTCAATGGATCAGGTCCAATTTGAGCTTTACCATTGATTTCAAAGGATGAGATGTTAAGCCCTATATAGCTTGCACTACTCAGAGAGAAAACCTATAAGAAAGTTAAATCATTACCTTAGATTACTGAATCATTTAACGTTCCTGCCACATTTAGCTGCCCTCATCAGCGCACTGGAAAGATCAATGCTTTTTTTTTTTTTTTTTTTTTAATTCTTCCATCATCTAATAGGCAGAAATATGTCAAAGAGTCAAAACAGTGTTTCTAAAAGAGCTTTTTATGTTTAGGATGAGGAAGCCCCCCTCATAATTTATTAACGTGTTTGCTGGATTGAGTCCCTAAGCAGCATTTTAGAATGGAATAATCAAAGAATGCGACATTAACAAATCATATAGGAAACCCTGGAATAGCCTTCATTTTGCTTTGCTTTGCTGAACTCTGAATTTAATGGCACTCTTTCAGGAGGATTTTTGTTTGATTTTTTCGCCTTATTAGTTATAAGTTTTATTTAAGACTAGAACTCACTTTTTGAAAATGTATCTAGTTAACGACTTGGGTGTGAATTGTGAAATGTATTATATACTTAGGGCTAGATTCCGATGTAAGTTACACCAGTGTAAATTCAGAGTAACACTAGTGACCTCAGTGGAGTTATTGTTTCTAGTGGGCCAGATCATTATCTAGAGCTTGATCCAAAGCCTACTGAAATCAATGGGTGTCTTTCCGCTGAGTTCAGTGGTCTTTGGATCACACCCTCTCTCAAGGCTCCTGTCTTTATTTCAAAACTGATAAAATCCCATTAAACCTACATGGAAGAAAAAAAAAACCAAGAAGTGGGTTTTATAACCATTTTATTAAATAACTGAACTTTTTTTAAAAAGAACCCTCAAAAGTACAGTGCTCACAGCTTTGAAAGTTCTTTTCAGAGTAGCCTAATAGAGAGAATTATCTCCACAGCGTCTGGGGGCTTGTCCCAGGAGTGTAGGGCATAGGAAGGGGCTAGCTGTTGGATACAGTAATTGAAAGGAAAGCATTTTTCAACAGCAGGGGTACCCAATTTTCTGTAACTGCAGCAATGCAAAAAAATAAGTATTCTCAGCTATGGCCCCAAGTTAAAATGCAACTGATGCAAGGCACAGATCACCACTAATCAGATGATGGTCATCACCTCAAATACCAGCTGCATGTGTTTATGAGCACAATGTGCAGTTTGGAGCATGGAAGCTGCTAGTTGTAGCATGGTGCTGATGATGGGAGTTCAGTGCAATGGCTCGGTCAGATGTTTTTCCTGATGGTAGCTCTCAGCAGGTTACTTATGCATGTTTCATCTCTGAGGTGAGAGTCGGGGTCCAGTCCTCATCTCCTATTCCTCTAAGGAGTCTTTAGACAGATAGCCCCACTGTAACATTAACGTCACTGAGAATTTTCACATTGGTAATAACTACCCACAGCAATAAGGATTGCAAAAGTGGACCTTAAAATGAATGAAAATTGGAGATGCCTCTCTCACACACACAATTAAGCTCTGAAATAGTTTCCTTCTTTCTGCATTGACATTTTCTAGAATTCAGCTTGATTATGTTACATTTTCTCCTTCATCCTAACACTGAATCTCATTGTCTTGTAGGTCAGCCAAAGGCGTCTCCTACGGTGCACTTGTTCCCGCCATCCGCGGAAGAGATACAGACAAAGAGCAAAGCCACACTGGTGTGTCTGATAGACAGCTTTTACCCAGGGTCAGTCCAAGTGACCTGGAAAGCTGATGGCCAAACGATCTCGACTGGAGTGGAGACGACCAAGCCGTCCAAACAGAGTGACAACAAGTTCATGGCCAGCAGTTACCTGTCTCTGAGCGCAGCAGACTGGAAGCGCCGTGACAGCTACATCTGTCAGGTGACACACGATGGGAAGAACTTCGAGAAGTCCCTGAGGAGTTCAGAGTGTTCTTAGCCCTCGGACCGTGCGGGGGCTCAGCCGGTCCCTGTGTCTGGCAGCAGTTTCCCAGAGGAGCCAGGAACCATAATGCTGATTTCCAGCAAATCTGCTTCCTGTTTTATGTCATCCCTTTGCAGATCTCTTTGATACCAGCTGTTATTCCCCAGTTCCCATTGCTCTCACCCCTCTGCATTTCCGGAAATGTCCTTCTTGCTTTAGTCTCTGATGCAGCCTTGTTACATGTTAATAAAACCAGAAACATTCAGCTATCACTGTGTCTGTGAAGAGTTTAAACTTCCTCTGTCCTCTTCACACTTACTGACTGTATTTTAGCTATTCACATTATCTTCCAATAAAACAGGTACCTTTATCATCCAAGAGTTCATCCTTTTGTGTTTGGTCTCTTTTGCATGACACTTTTTCTAGCTACTCAATAAAAGCCATTCTAGGTGAACGCTAACATCACAGAGCTGGGATATTATTCCTTGAATAGAAGAGCTCAAGATTGGTCTGATCTCAGGTGGTAATACCAAATCCAGAGATCCCTACTGCAGAAACTCTCTCCTAAAGCCAGTTCTGTTGGTTAATTACTGAGGACCAAATTCTGCCTCTCAGTCACATTGACGGTCCCACAGAAATCAATGGGACTAATCCTAGGGTAAGATGTTATTCATTCCAAATGAGCAAGGGTGACAGAATGCAGCTCTAGGTATCCTTGATGGTATAATACAAACTCTCGTTACAATTAAATCATAAAAATCCAGGCTTCTCTGAGGTTTAGAGCTCTTTGCTGCTCATAATTTCTGATGAGTCAGTTCACACTGTTGGGGTCTTTTAAATACAATTGTCTAGTCTGCCAACAAAAACTCGCATTAGCGTGATGACAGTGTCTAGCACTTATGGACCTCTGGGAACCAAATTCCTACAGAGGAGTAATCAAGGACTTCAAGTGCCCAAGTTAGATGCAGGCAAAGGAGAAGACTTTATTAAAATAGAGTCATCAGCAGTGATGCACACTTTTAAATAATTATTGAGGTGCTCAAGAAACTGGGTTAAGTCTGTTTGTTCTTGGAAAAGGATTTGGGAAGGAGATGTGCACCATCTAACACTAGTGTTTGGGGGTCACCTCCTTGGCCAGTCAGGTTTCCCCACTTCTGGAAGTGAGTTTTAGGGACCGGGGAAGAACCTACCTGTCTCCTTTTCTCCCTGCACCCAGATCAGTACAACAGCCTCTGGCCAGTACAATGCACAGTGGAATGAACTATACATGTGCATATGCAGGGAGGGAGCTGTCAAATAGAGCCAATGAGTTTGCAGTCATGTTTTAAAACATCTACTTATTACAATGTTCCAGGTCCAGAGTAACTTTTCTTTTGCTAAGGGTCACTGAGTGGTTTGCTAGGTGATTGTTTCATCTGCACTGAAGTTTGAGATGGACCCAAACCCAAAGTCCTGTACTGGATCTGGATTTCAAACACCCCAAAGAGCAGAAGTTGCATAGACCCAGAGTTTTGATTTGACCCATTAGAAGACTGGTGTTGTTTGTAACGTCAGAGGGTTTTTAGCAGGGGCTTTTCCCCGCTTGGAACGGGATCCACAAGCACCTTGATAAATGGAAACGGTCTCTGAAGCAGTCATGTCTCTGCGAGTGCTGTGTTCTCCTGCTGCTCGAACTGCTCAGAGGAGCAATCCTTGGCGAAGAGCAGCAGCATTAACCCAGGCACTAAGCACAAGGCCACAATCAGACGAATGGCAGGGATTTCATGCTTTCTGGGATTCTATTTCAGGACTCAAATGGCTCAGCAATTATTGCATGATGATCTCCCCCAAATTCCCCACTCCCTTTCCCCTTCCCAGGAGTCTGGTCTCCTAGTTCTAACTGCCTCCCTCCCTCCCATGAGATATAGCTCCCTCCCTCTTCACAATTGCAAGGCAGGGGGGGCGGGAAGGGAAGCCTCTGAGCTCAAGTTTGTGCCTCTACGTTGGGGCATGAATGGCCCACCATTCTGAGTTCAGCACCCGCCCTGGAGAAATGGGCCCTGATCCTCTCTCGCTGACACCTGTTTACACGGAGCTAATTGTGCTGACCTCAGTGCAGTTTGCTCCGGTTTACCCTGGTGTAAGTGCGGTGGGGGAAATCAGGCCCACGAGGTCTCCTCTTCCTCCAGTGATGGAAGTCAGTGATCAGCATCAATTTTCGGAACCCCTCACCAGTCGGGTGCTATGATCAGAGCACCCTCTATGAAGAGTCCCAGAAACCTAAAGAGCACAACGCTCCTCTGAGGCTGTTTAATGGTCTCTGTGACAGGAACCACGTTCAGTTCTTAGCAGACGAAGCCTCCACATCACAACACAGCTGGCCCCTTTATTGACCTTCACAGCAGAGCGGCCAAGGGCTGAGTCAGCCTAGACACATGGGGACTAAACTACAGTCCCCTCACCCCTAGAGCTGGGCCTTCCCACTTGGGGTTAAGGCGCATTGGTAGGGCACGTGGGGAAAACGGACACAGCAGTAGCCAGTGCTACACCTCTAGGGCTGCCAGTCCAATCCCTTTCCTAACCACGAGGGCTGACACGTTCAGCCCTTGATGCCAAAAATTAGGGACCTAGAGTCCATATTTGGGCACCACATTGAGTGGTGGCGCTGAGAAGAGCGGCTCCAGCTTGAACCAGGACAAAATAAAGAGAAAGAAGAATGGTAAAAAGGAAGTGTCCAGCAGACCCGTAGTGCCCACTGCGGGGGTAAAAGCTGGACTGAGCTCCCACGAGTTACGAACAGGGCTGCGAACAGTGCGTCATTACCCTGAGCGACGGTCTCTTTGAGCACAGAAAGCCATCCATGCAGGCAGGCACTTGAGTTCAGAGAGGAAAGGTAAAGGCGGGCACTGACCTAGCTTCCCACAGAACATCAGGTTTCCATTCCTGCCCCGTCAAAATCAATGGGATCTTTGCCATTGACCTCAGCTGGGAGCTGGACAGGGCCTTGTTGCTTCCTAGCCAGAAATCTCCCTCACTACCCAGAGGGTGTGACATTCCTTCATGGAATCCACCCAGAGCAAACACTTGGAGCCAGACTCCATTATTCTGGAGCTGACCCGGAGCCCATGGGTGTTTTTCCATTAATTTCAGTGGTGTTTGGATCAGATCCTCTGGGTCCAGCTGGCTCCAGCAGGGTCAGAGCAACAGGGTGAGACTGGACTCCTAGCCCTTCCCCCAACATATTTGGCTTGAATCCAGTTCTATCAATGGGCAAAGGGGCGGGGGTGGAGGGTTGTATTCTATTTAAACCAGTTTGCCCATGCCTACAACCCAACTAGACCACCCTGCTGGGTTTGTTCCCAATAAACTCATTTCACACCTCATACCAGATGTTTCTTCAGAGAGAATCCATCTCATCCTGCTCTGTAACATCAGATGAAGAATCCAAAGGAGTTTTTCCATGCTGGATTCATCACACGAGTGGGATAGTCCTTTCAACTGAACGTGAGGTTTTTGCACAGGTGTGTATCATGGTGATGGACCTTGGGTGGAGGAACATCCTCAATAAGTAACTGCAATAGCCTTGTACGCTCACCTCTCCCAGTATTTTTTCCCTTTAATCTGAATCTTTATACTTTGAATCTTTTTCTCCAGGGCAGGTGCTTCTCATATATTGAGAGCATTCAGAAATTGGTTTTTTTTTGCTCTGTTGTATGATGTAACAAGGTGCTTGTCAACTTGGAGCAGCCTGAGGGACTGAAAACCCCTAGGCGCTTTCCAAAAAGCTTTTGCAAGGCACTCAGTAGTTTTAGCTTTTGGTTATGGGGGGAAAATACTGCCTGATTGCCAAGCTGGACTGGAGCCTTCATATTCAATACCCGGGTCCTGTAAACCCACTATTTTTTTTGAATGACAGGTTTGGGATTCTCCTTTTTCAGCTCTTTACTGCATAAAGTCTGAATATCACGGCCATAATTTTCAAAGGTGGCCACTGATTTGGGGTGTTAATTTTTGGAGCCTCATAAATACCCTGATTTTCAGATGTGAGGAATTCCCACAGCTCCCACTGACTTTAACAGGAGTGTTGGGTGCTCAGCATCTCTCAACATCAGGAAGAACTAAGCTCTCCCTAGTTGGCCGGTGCAAACGGAGCCAACCACCTTAGAAAAGTTGGCTCCAGCGTCTTGCAGTGACTCCAGGCAAGAGCTCCAAAGTCATGGCACTGGGCTACCCATTCATTTCAAGTCCCTGTCCCGGTGTGCCTGACAAGCTACTGCCCTTGATCTGATCATCCTTTTTCACTAACCATGTGTCCAGAAGCTGCGAAGAAGCCAATTGAACTCAGACTGTTCTGATTTACGGTGGGGAGAGGAAACCTCACTAATTACCGATTAAAAGATTCACTAAACTGTATCCTAGAGCAACAATTAGAAGTGAATAATCAGTGAATAACACATTAATGAATGATCTGGTCCAAAATACTCTCTGCTGCTCGGTGTTGCTGAGAGGGAGGGGAATTTTCGGGGCACTGTCAGGTGTAGAGGCTCTTGCTAGTAAGAAGGCTTTTAAACAAGGCTTCAACTTACTAACTGAAAATACCTGGTTCTGGGTTGCTTATTTGTTTATTTAATGGTCACCTAAATTGTCCTCTTCAGAGGGTGGGTCATCAGGGGCCCCAGACACGTTGTTTGAAGTCAATCTCATTGACTGCTGTGGGAGCTGGATCAAAATCGAGCTGATTTCAGTATCTGAAAAGAAGCTTACTGAAAGTGCCACGGTGCTGGGTTTCTAAGATTAGACCCTGTGCCAAGGGTATAGGGGACAGAGCTTCACATTTTGTATTCCAAAGTCACCTCCCCAGCATGAGGGACCAGTCTGTGGATGTGGCTATAAACCTCACCCTGTGCTCTGTTCTCTCCTGGTTCTGACACCGCTCTCATCACTGTTGCATCTCAGCACCTGCCAGGCATGTGTTAGGCAACGTGAGGAACCTCTCCCCTCCTCATTAAGGAAAGACACTTTAGAAAGTGCCCCGCAGCTCACTGCTGGGGCCCGGAGGCTGTCCAAAGAGGCCCAGTTACCACTCCTGCTGTTCTGGCACCGCTACGGGAATGTGCCCCGGTTGGGGAACCCCGTATAGATCCTTTACATGCCAGAGCAGTGGCGATAGAGAGCTGGGAGCAGCCCCTAGCGTAGCTGTGAAGGTTTCAATTCTCTCTGGTCTGTGAGTGGGGCAGTTCCCCGGCTTCCCCACGTGCTGCCAAGTCCCACAGCTGCAGGAGGCCTCCGCCAGGGTGAGCCTATCAGGCTGGCAGAGGGTGCTCGCCACCGTACCGCAACCCGCCCTTCCCTCCCCTGACTCAGCCTCCTACTCCTCAAGGGTGGGAAGAAGGAACAAGCACGTCCTAAAGCCCAAGGCTGCTTGGGACTGCTGCTGTGGGGCACCTGTTGGCAGGTGCATGGAGAAGAGGGGCCTGCCCAGAGGCCACTCAGAGTGCAAACGTAGGGTGGTTGCTGGAGCGAAAGGGGGGATCCTAACACAGCCAGGGCACCGATCCATGCCCCCAGCTCAGCTTAAGCCCCCATTGACGTCAGTGAGACAACACTGAAATCAGCAGGACTGCTCACATGCTTGAAATTAAGCAGAATAAGCGTGTGCTGGATCACGGGCTAAGAGAAAAACAACACAGGGTAGGGCTCTAGGCACAGAGGGCTTAGAGATGATGGTGCTGAAGAGATCAGCTGGGGAAGGCTTGTAGAGAATGTTGATCTGTCACTGCTGAATTTCCCTCTCTAAATTCACTTTCATTTTACTCCAAAGCCGAACACTGGATCTCGTTGTCTTGTAGGTCAGCCAAAGGCATCTCCGACTGTGCACTTGTTCCCTCCATCGGCAGAAGAGCAGAGCCACACTGGGGTGTCTGATGGACAGCTTTTACCCAGGCGCAGTCCAAGTGACCTGGAAAGCTGATGGCCAAACGATCTCGACTGGAGTGGAGATGACCAAGCCGTCCAAACAGAGTGAGAACAAGTTCATGGCCAGCAGCTACCTGTCTCTGAGCGCAGCAGACTGGAAGAGCCCTGAGACCTACACAAGGTGACACACAACGGGGAGAAGTCCCTGAAGAGGTCAGAGTTCCCATGCAGCTCCCTCTCTGCCCCCAACTCCTGGCACACTGTGATGCCCGCCAAGCCAGGTCTCCTGCCCCCCTACAGGCCCCACCCAGTCCAGTGGGACATATTTAAAGCATGCTAAAGAGAGGCAATACACTTCCATGCCATCAGCAGGCTCACTTGCCATTAAGTTCAAGCCAAACCCTGTATTTCCAGCTCCCTGCAACGTTAGTGACGTGAAAACTCAGCACAGAATAAGGTGCGAGAGCAAAGCTGCCTGGGGCTGAAGCGCTAGCCCTGTGGAGTTACAGGTTGTCCTGTGCTGCAGAAAGCCACCTGGAGAGCGGCAGGAGACAGGGGAGCAGGGAAATGGAACAGGAGATGAGGGGATACAAAAGGTGAAGCACTTGGGGGAAAGAGACAGGAGGCAGTATATAATGCCACTGCTCTCTGCTCCTGGCTTACATGTGTAATATTTTACGCACCTAGCATGCTAATAAAACGGGATCTCTGTCCTCTCTGCCTGCAATCCCACCGCTTCCACCTGGTCCCATGTACACCCCAGCGAACAGGCCAGCATGCACTCAGGGACCCAGTTTGTTCACCACAGGCTAAGACAGAAACAAGTGCAGCCACAGCAGCACACAGACCATCACACCAGTCTGGATATTCTGTCCCTCCGAGCCAGACCCCCACGTGGTGCAAAGGGGTGTGTGCCTCCACCGAGTCAATAGACATTTGCCAGAGAACGGCGACGGGGAAGAGCTTTAGTTCAAATCCACCTTTTCAACTCACATGCAGAGATTAACCAAATATTCCCTCCATTGTCACCATCGAAGGCCAACCTCAGTGGACTGATTGCCAAAGAGCAAGATGGACACCAGGGGCCAGGTTTTCTAACCCATGCTCCGTTCACCCCAGCACTCGCGTGGGCTAGACTACGTTCCTGTGCAGAGCAGGCGGGCATCTAGCTGCTGTGCCCAACTCAGCCCCCCGCATCCAGTCACACAAGGCCCGGTGTGAAAAGCTGCAGGCCAAGGGCTGCCTCTGGCTTTAGCTGGAGCAGGGACAACGGGCTGGCTGAGCCCATCTGGCAGCGGCTCTGCTGGGAGAGCATTTCTTTTTCTAAAAATGCCCTGATTTTCCCTTCCAGAAAATAAACCGCAAATTCAGGGCTAGATTCTAACCGCAGCTGCCTGGGCCAAGGGGGCAAGCGGGGCAGAACAGGGCCTCTCATCTCCCGCAGGGCACGCATAGAGAAGGCAGCTAGAACTGGGGTAGCTTTACCAGGAGCGTGTGCTGTGCCGTGCCCCCCTCCTTTCCCAAGGCACTGTGAGTGGGCGTGTTAGAGGCCAGCCAGGGCCAGCCACCCCTGCACACGCCCTTGGGCTCAAAGGTCCCTCTGGATGGGGATAAAAGTAGCATCTGTTGCACCCCAGAATGCTCCCCCCCCCCACGGCACATCCCATAACACTCTTCCCTCACCAGTTGTGAGCCTCCACCCACCCCCTCAAGGCTCCCAAAGCTGAGCCCAGCTTGCTTTTCTAACCTCCAATCACATCTGTTCTGAGTTTTTTTTTCCCCCAACTCCCCAGGCAACTTCTCCTTTAGCAGAACCTCTTCTTGTACCCCTCAGATACAAAGCCATGCCACTGCACCACGGTGTTTGATAGAGAGCTTTTACCTGGTTCAGCCCACGAGCCTCGGCCAGCTGACAGCACGTACATCCTGAGCCAGGCAGAGATGACCAAGCCCATAAAACACAGCAACAGCCCGCAGCTACCCATCTGTGAATGCATCCGAATGAAAGGGCCATTAGGCCTAGCCCTGTCAGGTGATACAACAAAGTGTTTCCACCTGGGAAGCAATCAGAAGACAAGGTCTAATGGGCTCTAACAACAGAAAACACTTTGGCAATGATGGGGGCTAAAGGAACTATGAGAGCTGTAAAGAGACCCAACAGAGTTCTGAGGCTGTGGGCCAACCGGGCTTCCGTGTAAATCAAATCTATAACAGTCTGGTTCTTGAGCTAGGGATCTGCATCCAATAACAGAGGAATTACAAGAGCCCAAACCCAAACCCAGAGCTGTGGACTCTGAAAAGTGGCTTTATAAAAGGAGATTCACAAGGCACCATGTTTATTGTGTCTCAGTGACTCCTTACCAAATATGCTCAGTGCGGAAGCAAAAAGATATTTGTTTCTAGCTGCCAGCCCCATAAACGGGGCTCCTGGGGCCAGATCACTGAAACACCTCAGGGCCAGATTTTGAGACATGCTCAGCTTCCAATGTGGTCCTTCTGGCCAGCCATTTTTCCCTTTCCTGGAGGAACTGCTCAGCCCCCAACGAGCCGGGCCACGTGACGTGAAGCTGGATTCATTCTTTCTTCATTCAGCAGCAAAGGCTCTGTAGGCCCGGCTGTGCCCAGTGACCCTGGAGCGAGCCCATTGCTTTCCAATGACCCCCACAAGGGCCCTGTGCAAGTCTGGGGCGCCCCATGGACTTGCACAGGTGTACCTAATTGGAATTTAGTACCCAGTTCTATTGCTGGTCTGTTTGGGTAGCGGCCCCGTGCTGGTGCTTGAGGAAGACGTGAATCTGACTGTCTTGGAGCAGCTGCTTTTCCTTTGTGGGGCCACCCCAGGGGCAAAAGGCAGCTCTAATGTAACTGCGTCCCTGGAGTCAGCAGGCCGGAGGAAGAAGGGGCTGGTTCTACACAACTACGCTTCAGAGCAGACCCACGTGCTCTGCCAAGCCCAGGCACCAAGGGGAATCTCCGAGTGGCAAACAATGGCACAAATCCTGGGACAGCGCTGAGCCCTCCCCACCCACACACTGATCCACATGGCACCCCATGCGGCCTACTGTGCAATTTCAGGAGCTGGAGGCTCCTCGGGGCCGGTCACCCCCTGCTCCCACTGTGGCATCCTAAGCCAGACGTTCCAAAGTGCTCAGCGCCCAGCAGGTGCGTGCAGCCAACAGGCTGAACTCTTCTGAAAACCCAGCCCTCTTGTATGTGACCCAGCAATCCAGGCCATGCAGGGAGCCCTTGGGGCCCTCGCAGGGTCCCATTAACACCAGTGGGGCTTCTCATACCCAGAGGGGTCCGTGTGCCTGGGGGCGAGTGCAGGATGAGGCCCACCTGTCGAGCATGGGCTCTTCTAAAAAGGTGACAGTAGCCGCAAGTCTTGCACCAGCCGCACTTTGCGTTGTAGCATATTGCTGCATGGTTCAGCAGTAATAGTCAGTGTAACAGTGCAGTTGGGTACAAGGGCAGAGTAGCAGAAGCAGAAAGACATGGAGTGGCTTAGACAAAGGAGCAAATATCCTGGACTCTGCTGTAGGGATTCCTGACCACTGAAGGCTTGGTTCTGAGTGTGTAAGTGAATGGTTTTAAGTGGCTAAGAGCTTGATTCTGACCAGTCCCATTGAGAAGCACCTCAATCCGCGAGTAGACTCATTTACTTCAGTGGGACTACTCATGGAGTAAGGTGCTAGGCAGCGCAAGTTAGGGAGGCGGAATCAGGCCCTAAGTGAGACACACACAAAACTCCCTCCAAGGGAGAGATTCTGACACCCTTCTTCATGCCGCAGAGCACTCTGGGAATAGTGCTATTGCTTCGTGGAGGGGTGGCAGACTCTGGCCTTAAATTAGCGTAAGTCATAACGGCCTTTCCCAGCTCCAGCATGTGCATGTCAGCAGCAGGGCCTCGCCCGTGCTGTGGGTAGCTCTAATTCTGATTTCTGGCCAGATGCACAATTTCATCTCTGGTTGCCTCTTCCAGGAACAACTCTGCAACTGTGATCTGGGCACAGATAGAACATCAGTGGATCGTGGAGGTTACGAATCAAGTAAAGCAAGTGGAGATGGCCTGATGCAAGGTTCCCACTGAGTCAGACAGTATCGTCAACGTCAGCTAACTGAAAGGGGGTTTCCACTCGCCTCCCCTTAGCAGCTGCGAGACACACAAATAGCTCCTAATGTCCTGAGGGCAACGGGGCTGAAACTCAAAAGCAAATTCTGTGCACTAAGAATAGCTCCAGCCAGAGGCAGCCGGGAGAGGAGGACCACAGGAACCCAGCAGTTAACGGAAAGAGGCACCAGGGAAAGAGAAAGAACAGATGCAGGACAGCCAAGAGCTACCAGGGAGGGTGGGGCTCCAAACTCCTCTAGGGCCAGCTCATCTCTGGCTTGCAGCAGGTGGCTCTGTGCTATTTTGGGAGGGTCAGCGCAAGGTCCGTTGCTTTTGTTCTGCTGGCTTTACCCAGCAGGTGCTAAGACACGAATCAAGCAGCCTTCGGTCTGTCACCTTCGGGGGTTGATCTCTTTTTAATGTAAGCTACACTTATTTTTTTCTGAAGGTGAAATCCACCCTGTCCGGCAGGCCTTACATGAAATCTATACACCCCAAAGGCTTAAGCTGAGCCGTAAGAGGTGCATAGGCCTGGTGGGGCCATTTGCCCAGAGGTGAATGTCATCGGGTCTGATTAAGCCATACAAAGAGGCCAGGAGCCAGACAGACTACCCTCCAGGGTGCAGGAACACACGGGTGGCTGTGAGCACATACTGCAAGCCAGAAAGGCTTCCATGTCTTCAAGAATTCCTGCCGCCTCCTGCCAATGGCATTATTCCCATCCACTTCTCCCCACTGCATTTATCTGCATGCTTTCTATAAAGAGATACAGTGTCCCTCCTTTGCTGGGCGCTATTCTGCGCCAGAGTGACACAGGCTGCGGACTCGCTGCTACACACTGAGGCAGCTTTGACCCTTAGCCCTGGCTGTATTTAAAAGTTTTTCCAGCACAGCCACGTCAGTGAGGAGTGTGGGAAAAGTCACCTCCTGACCTAGTGGGCCAGGGCCTCCCTCGTGCCGTGCGGTTATAGCGGCAAACAAGTCCTTTGGCCGGCACAGCTTATTGCGTTTGGTGTGCTGGGATAAGTGGCGTCTCCGTGAAGAGGGTTTGTCGGTACAGTGGCAAACCCTTTCTAGCGCAGACAAGGCCTTAGACATGTCCATCGCCTGTGTGACCCCAGCCCGGAGGAACCAGTGGAAATTCTAGGGATGTGGGAGGAAGACGAGGCAGTCGTACCTTTCCCCCACCGCAGTAACTACACCAGGGAATGGGCAGGTGTCAACGTTCCCTTCGATTCTCCTCTTTCTTGTTCCCGTGGTACAAGCAGGCCGAGTGACTCTTCTGATCATTTAATAGCAAAGTCACGTTCGTTAACCCACACTTGAGCCCTATGGCAGCCACAGTTAGTACCAGACTGGCCAGTATAGTCCCTTACAAGGGATGCTGGAAATGCCTGAAAAACAAACACACAACTTCACCCTAGCGAAACCATAAAGGCCCAATCCACCCCACCGGCGACCCCTCACAGCAGGGATGAATTTGGTCCAAGGGGGTTACATTTGCAAAGGGGCCTCCAAAAGAGGAGCTGCTCACTTGGGCCAAAATCAGCATTTGTGCTCAAACAAGTGTTTCCGTGCAGTTTAGACAGCGCCGTCATAGACCACGCAGGAGCTGCAGCTGGCACGGACTGTGACACCCGGCTTGCTTAGCGGTGGTAGTCCGGGGAACATATCATGCCGGCGCCCCCTATTTGCTTCCCAGTCCTGACTACCTAAAAGGCCTTGTGTCCCCACGCTCCTCCAGGACAGTTAAAGCCAGATGGAGCGCTCAAATGAACAGTCCTCATATTTAATGGGCTTCTGGCACAGCATTCTCTGGACATTCAACTCTGGCACATGCTTTTCCCATTGGCACAAGAGAATCCACGCCTGCTGGCCATCAGTGCACAGCCTATCTATCAATACAGAGCTCGGCCTCTCTGGGCGAAGGGGGTCATTTTTATTTAACTGGGGGAAGGGGAGTTATTCCTCCAGTTATGTTAACTGAAGTCAGCAAATTCCAAGTGTCAGTTCTTACTGGTTGTCCACAGACCTGACATATTATGAAAGGTGGGTTGTTTTATTAAGTTGAGGAATAAATATATAAAATCAGTTAAATGCCCCATAGATTTTAAGCTCTTCTGGGGCAAGAACCAATCTTTTTCTTCTGTGTTTGTACAGCACCTAGCACTATGGGGCCCTAGTCCATGCCTGGTGCTCCAAGACACTACTGCAATACAAACAATAAACACACGTATACATTGCTCATGGGCACATGCAGGGGTTTGCATTTGGCAGGGGGAGGCACTTGCAAAGTGTGTGGCTCATATCTGGAGGCCTCTTTGAAAGCCAAGCCAGCAATTATTGCATAGCTCAGGAATTCATCATTATAGGGCCCATTCCACCCCCATTGCTCGCCTTTTGAGTTCTCCCTTGTTCCAGGATTAGTCCCACTGATTTCAATAGGACAGCTCACAAGGTGAGGCACCACTTCACAAGAGTAAGGGTGGCAGGAACTAGCCTGATATAAGTATGCCGTTGTTTGTAGGGTACAAGTGGCCACCACTATTCTGAAAACATGCTATTGCAATTGCATCTTGGCACCCACACAAACGAGCTCATGGCAGATTGTACACCACCACCTCCCTGCATGCCACTCTAACGTTACCCTGAAAAAAAAGGTGTGACACTTTCTCAGGTTGCTTCCTCAGCACGGTTGGACCTTGGTTATGTTTTGGGATCTACCAGCACAGACCCATGCAAGGGTCCCATGGAGACAGCACACAACGGAGACAGCGCTAGCTGGTCCTCCTGTAAAAGCGGTGCCTTACCGTGTGTTTTCGCACACACGTGCTGCTCATTTATTTAATTACTCACAAATAAAGGGCTAGTGTTAGCTGGTTGTGAAATTAATCCAGACATCACATCTGCAGTATTTGCCTTTCAAGAGAACCTGTTTTCTCTTGCTGAGATGTCAGAGAACAATGTTAAAAGAGCAAGGGACTTTTCTCTTACGTCTGACAACTAGAAGTTAAATTTATTGGACTAAATCCTCCTCTTATTGTTCAGGCCAGACTCCCACAACTATCAATTTGTGTAGCCTGAGTAGCATCTTCAGGATTGGGCCGATCAACTACAGGAAGAAAGCCCCGCTTACATTTTAATGCTGTCACCTCGGGTTTTCCAGTGCGGTGTGTATTATAGATGTAAACTTTCATTTCAATACTGTTTTTAATTTATATCCCACTTTGTAAAGTACAAATACAAAACAAAGGTGGGTGAAAAAGGATGTAACATACAAGGGAGGTGACTGAAGTCTAATCTATAAATTGAAGTCAGCACCTATTGAAATGCTTTCAAGGACGTACAGGATAGTATTTCAGTGATTAAGCTCTGTACCGCAATCGTGAAAAACAGCCCCACCCCACCTGGCTGTCTCTGTGCAGCTGTACTGCTGTAGGGACACCCCCAGGCTAAAATTAACCCCTCTCTGGCCTTAATGACCAATTAGAAACTAGAACACGCATGCCAAACCGTTCCCAGAAAAGGAAGTGAAACCCTCGTGGCTACTGACATGTGAAAGAGAGAGAGACAAATACGCAAACAAGGCAGCAGGCAGTCCAGCCAAAAGTACACGTCTCCTTCATTAGTGATTTGTCCAGAATTAACATTTTGCAATTTGCTGAATAATAAAACAAAACCAACAAACTTATGATTGTCCTAAAAGATATAGAGTGTCTGAAAGACCCCTAAAAGAGGGACCTTCATGCTCAGTGTAAGGCCCCTCGCACCGCCAGAGAGGTGCAAATGACGTATCTGCTATATGTGTTTAACGGACGGAGGTGTACCCTCAGGAGCTAACATGCCGGCTGAGGCCTACTGGCCTAGGGTTTTCAGAGACAAATGACAGGATTTAGAGCGCTACATCCGTGAACAAGTTGGGCCAGAACCTCGGCTGGTAGAAATGCCCGTAACTCCAGGGAGAGAAACGCAGCTACACACATTTCCCCAGCTGAAGAGCAGGCCCGTTGATCGACTCTTGGGATTCTCACATTCAGAAATGGCTCTTGCGGGAGAACTCCGGCCCGCTGCTCGAGCCCCAGCGGTCAGGCTGTGTGAGCACAGTGAGGAGGGGATGGCCCATAGGCTGGAATCCCGGTTGCTCTCCAGTTCCATGCGGGTTTGGAGGCACTTGATCTTTGCAACTATCAAGCTGTGCTAATCTCAATCATTCCTCTGTCTCGTTTGTTTCACAAGAAAAGACACTGTTGTGTTACAGGGGAGATGGCAGTAAATACACCGCGTTGTCTGACCCAGGAAGTACTGCTAGAGGAGCAAGTACACATGGGGTGATCGGTAATCATACAGTCAATACAATACGACAGGTGCTCGGTGGTTACAGTGATGGGGCCATACAGGTACCTAGATAGCATTAAGGGAAATAGCAGCTACACCGTTCTATTAAGGTATCAAGCAGATACACTGATGGCGAATGCTTTTTAATTAGCTACCTACATGCCCCCTCACTACAGTATCTGAGCACCTCACACATGTGAATGAGTTTATCCTCCCGGCACCCTATGGTGTAGGGAAGTGCTTTTATCCCCATTGTACACATTGGGAAACTAAGGCATAGACAGGGATTTAGGGACTTGCCCTAGGTCACACAGGGAGTCTGTGGCAGAGGGAGGAATTGAATCCATATCACCTGAGTCCCACTCCAGTGCCTTGGCCACCAGATCGTCCATTATATGACATGCCACTGGGTTATGGGACAGAGGACAACGTGCTTTTGCATTGTGGCAGTGCACTGCTTTTGAGCACGCACGTCTTTCCTTCTAATGTACACACACATCTTTTCCTCCTCTGGCTGAGGGCCAAGGCAGCTCCACATACCTTGGGGGGAAACATTCTCTGGTAGCTGGGAACTTTGGATGCAGAGGTTTTAAAATCTTCCAGGTAGCTGTCAATTTAAAACCCTTTTCTGAAGGATCAGGCCCTCCAGCTGCTGTAAACTGTCCCTAGTCAGTCAGCCTGATGAGAGAGTCATAGTGAAAACAGGCTTTGAACTGGCAAATCCCGAGATGGCTGAATCATTAAGGCAGGCGATTCCATTTCTGGGAAACTACCCCTGGGGGAAATCGCTTTCTTTTACTTTAAAGACTGACACATTTCTGCAGGCATAAGATTTCGTGGGCTGCAACCCGCTTTGTTGCATCTGATGAAGTGGGGTGCAGCCCACGAAAGCTTATGCCTGCAGAAAAGTGTTAGTCTTTAAAGTGCTGCAGGACTCTCGCTGTTTGTGCTGTACACAGACTAACACGGCTACCCCTCTGAAACTTTTATTTTCCTTGGGAATGATCCGCTCCACAGGCAGCATTGCCCTTCAGTCTTACTCCATTGCTGCCATATCTATGGCAAACGGCTCAGCTGATCCTCCCCTCTTCCCCCCCCTCGGGCACATGGACATTATGGAGCAGCAGAAAGTTTCCTAAACCTGCCTTAGGGCTCTCACTCTATCTCACGCTATCTACTTCTGCGAAGAAGCTGCAGAAGTGGGTCAAACATAACGAGCCAGATCCTCCGCTGGCGCAAACTCATCCAACTTCACTGGTGCTATGCCGCTGTGCCCCTGCTGAGAGCATGGGCCCATAACCCCCTCGGTGATTTGTTCTTCGGCGTCGGGCTGAACGGACGTGCACTGAGCATTTCCTGTCAAAAAGTGACGCGCTGGGTTCTGGTTAAGACAGTCGCAGCTCACACAAGAGACTTATTGCTAAATTGCCCAGATACGTTATTCTGAGAGTGAAGAGCAATTTGAAAGGCGTCCAGCCTTTGAGCCAAACTCTATTAACTAAAGCAAGGGTTCGATCTAGGGCTAGTGAGGCTGCCCGCCCTCACTTCCCATTGCCAGTCAGCATCTCACAGGGGAGCTCAGCTCAGACCAGGCGACACCAGGTCCTTTGAGAGCCATTTGCCACAGCCCAAGCCAGCATTTGCTCAGGCTAGGAAAACCGGACTGTGGCATTGTTAAAGAGCCAGGAGCCAGCTGTGGCAAACACCCCACCTCTTACACATTCAAACCTTTCTTCTGTACCTGAATTGCCAGCGACGAGATTTTGACAAGAATAGGACCGGATCCAGAGTCCCCTGGCATCAATGGGAGTCTCACCATTGACTTCAATGGGCTTTGGATTAGCTCAGTGTTCAGAAGTGTTCAATGACCGCTTTAATCTTTCTCCTGTAGCCAAGCAGAGCTGTATCATAGAACCCTACACCCCGGATCCTGGGCCTAGCCAGGGGCCTTTTTACCCTGCAGCACTGGTTAGAGCAGCCCCAGAGGCTCCAGCCCAAGGAGCTTACAGGCCAAAAACCACAGCAGTGCGTGGGCCCCTGGTAGGGCATTTCAGTCTCCTGAACCTTGTGCAAACACTAAATTAACTTAAAGTAAAATCCTGTGGAAATCTTCAATGAGACTCCTAGGAGCATCTCAGTGAGCTCCCAGCTCTTGGAAAGATTTCCTTCAAATGCAGTGGCAATACCCTGGGAGCACACAAGGCAGCATGGTCCCCTTTCATGGATTCTTGTGGTTAATGATGGCTGATAGGTACATGGAAATATACAGTACTGCTCCTGCTCGAAATAGCTGTGAGGAATCAGCCGGGCAGTATTGATTCAGAACAACTCCAGCTGAGGTCAATCCAGTGCATATTGTACAGACAGGATCAGCTTCTTCTGGGACCTGAATTCTGGACAGTACAGAGCAATGTCTGAGTTCTCCAGAGCTTTGATCTGGTGGTTGGGTATCCTGATTGTGTGAGCAAACAGGAGCGAGTACCTTAACACATTCATCCTTTACTGAGACGTAATACACCACAACGATACATTGAGCCCTTCTGAACACGGTAGCGATCTGTAAGGTGGCAGTCTCATGTTTTGGGTACTGTGCACTGCTCTATTTTTGCTTACCTCTGAAATTTAGGACAGGTATAACATGGAGAAATAAGATTACAAAGACTTTTTTTTTTTTTTACTGGCCGGAGCAGTTATTGGTTCTGATAGCTGAGATCTGCCTCTTCCACTCACATACTGCTTTTGAGGGGATAAATACACTAGAAACTGGTGGGAAAATGTATCCTGAGGCCACAGGACTAGCATAAGGCCTATACCCTGCTGAAAGGCCCCACCTCAGCATAGCAGTTACATGCTTAAAGTTAAGATTTGCTGAATAGGGATGGCCTTGTGAATCAGAGTCTTCAAAACACAGTTTAAGTGAGCCTAAGAGAGGTATGAGCTTTGTGCCGGCTATTGGGTAGGGTAAGGATCTCCCCGAGGGGTCTCTGCCCTGTTTCAGTCTTAGTGGGAGTTGAGAGCCCTCAGCACCTCACACCATCAGGTCTGGCTACACAGGGAAAACATACGATTAAATCTTCATTGAATTAACTAGCTGTTAATGCCTGAGATGAAAAATACAGTTGGAAAGTCACATATTTCAGTGTCAGTTTCATTTGGTCTATAAAATAAAGAGCAAATTAGACTCAATCCCTGTGATTAATTAACAAACAGCTGAGGCTGGCTGAATGTCTGAGACAAATACAAGTTACAAATATTCCCAAGTAGAATTTAAAAAGTAAACAAGCCTAGAACCTCTGTATAAATTGGAAGCTAAACATAAATGCTTTCATAGACCCTGAAGCAATGAGCATGCTTTTTAATGGTGCAGTACAATGAAGGAACAAAGAGATGATTAAATGAAATAAATATTTTATATTCATTCCCTTATACAGAGTAACTGACCAATACAGAACATTCTTGCAGAAAAAAAGGTGTTGTGTATCTGTGTCAGAACAGCAACTGACTAGTTTCTAAGTCGAATAGCTGAAACTTGCTGCGAGCAGAATGAAACCACAGAATAAATTATCTGTGAGTAATTAGACATGTGTGTAGCACCTGTGCATATAAACATATATAAAAATATGCACATAAACACAAATATGCAGATATCGATTCATTCGGCAGCACTGAATGTAAACACCGAAGTTTGTGAACAGGTTATAAACAAGTTGCATCTGCTGGTAAAAAGAACTTGTTATTTCTTTAAATCAAATTATATTATCCAGCTAAGATTTACAGCATTAACAAGAAAAAAAGACTACCATAGTTTCCAGTCTCGTCCGAAAATTTAGAAAATAGTTGGTTTCTGCTAAGGAAGTAACTATTAAGTGTAAAAGAAGCTAACTTTCCTTTTCACAGTGCATGCTGTACTAATGGAGAAAGATTTATGTTTTTGTGTATGCTGATAAATAAATTATATCACTGGGTTTTTTTTAAGAGAAAGGTTCGTTTCTTTTTCAGTCACGCAACCATGGACAGTTGTATTTGAAATTAAAACACCTGAAATTGGTTTGACACTTAACTTCAAACATAAAGTCTCCTAACTAGAAAAGGATGGGGCGGGGGAGGCTTCAGAAAAAAACCCTAAAAGTTTGTATTGGGGGCGGGGGGGACGAACAGAAGAATGGAGACTGGAGCTGGAGTCTGCTTTTTGAAAAGGGTAATTCATACTACTTTAATTACACACATACATAGCAGAGCATGGGTCCTGTCCTGCAGGGCTGACTTCTGGCTGCCGAGATCAGGCGCTCGTGTTTGATTTAGGGACGTTTTTAGCATGTGTTGGTATTTTTTTCTCCTTCACCCTGCAAAGCTTGGGTGCCTGGGTGCCATGACTTTTGCTGTGCTCATGGCGGGAGAAAGAAATTAACTCAACTATGTTCTTAAAACTGTCTCCAAGTTACCTAAACTCAATATTCTCTAGCCCAGGGTGTGGCACTGGCAATGACCAGCCAGGGCTCGAATTGTCCCTTGCCAATAAAGTCCAAAACCCAGCTTTTCCCTGAGAGCCCACAGGTGCCTCTAGCTCCAATAATTTAGACCCTGGGTCAGTCATTGCTGCTCTGACCTCAGCTGCTGCTTCATTTAATGGGAGGGTGCGGGCAAGTGATCCTTTTGTGGCAGATTCCTTGTATCAAATGGCAGCTGTAAGAAAGCTGCTAGGGAGACTGAGATGTTGGATGGATTCTCTAACACCCTTGACCCCTCTGAAAGTCCCAGACACAGTGGCATAGGACTTAACTCTAAAGAGCAGTTTGATGTGAAAGGCCATTGATTCCAGCTGAACTAGGAGTTTAGCCAATTATATCAGGATTTTTTTTTTAATAAATATTTTGGGCCAAGTCCTGCAAACTTTTGCTCAAGCAAATAATTCGTACTCGGGCAAGCAATCTCATTAACTTCCATGGACCTCCCCGGAGTAAGTGTCTGCAGGATTGGGCCCTTGATCTGTTCCTCGTCACAGCTGCTCCACTTACATGCTTTGTTTATTCATTCTATTTATTACTTACTCAAGTTCAGACAGTGATACAGCCCTAAATCCAGCCTAGTATCTACCCAGTAGAATTCCCTACAGAGTGAATTATTACTCAGTGTGAGTACGGGTCAGGGGGAATCTGCCCCTGCTTTAGAAATGTATATCTAGGGACCATTCTCAAGGCATTGGACACCAGTAAAGACCGTGAATTACAAATCAGAATATAACGGACTCTCCTACTTCTTAACGAACCCTCCCTGCTCTATTGTTGAAAAGTGCCACTGAAAATCTGGTTCTCAAATCACATTTGCCAGACACTGTCTGTGTGGCTTAGCTGAACGCAGGGAGCGAGAAAGAAAACAAGATAAACCCAAATGAAAAAGGGAATCCTTTTTGTGATTTCAGGCTTTTGCAGATGAGCATATCTGCAGCACACCACACACTTGGAGGTAGACTGCAGATCGATGACTGAGCAAATGAATCTCTAGTTCTCTGGCTTTATGCTAATAATCTTCATTATACTAACAGAGCATGTAATGATAGGAGGACACACTGTAGAGATTTTCAGCGTACGACTATGATCTTTGGAGCCACAGATAAGCAGCATAAAGTGTGGTGGTGTTGTTCACTTGGGCCCTAGGCAGCTGATCACTTAAACAGGCGAGTAATTCTTTGTTGGACTGGGGTCAGTCATTACACTTGGTGCCCTAGAGCAGCAACACACCAGAACTGAGCCAGTGGATGTAAGAACATGAGAGCTAGGAAAGGGGCCCTCCTGGAGAGGGTCTGTGTGGGGTGCCCCTCCCATAACCCCAGGAACAGATCTAAAGAGAGAATAGTTTTCTGTGATTATAAGGCACAACAACAAAATCCCATCAGCCTCCAGTATTCTCATTTCCCCTCCCCCCGCTATGTATTTTTAGCAGAAGCCGAGACTAGTGAGTTAATGGGGTCTCCGTGTGCTGCTATTATCCCGCAGGGAATTTTCATTTTGGTAAGTGTGCATTTCAGTAAGAGAAAACACTGATGCTGAGATCATAGGGTCACAGAACCAAAGGGTCTGGACTAGACCCTGGCCTGGAATCAGTCTCCTGGGACTGATCCCTTTGGCACATTGGAGCTCGCCCCAGGGAGCCACACAGCTCCACAGGGGCAGGCCCATGGCCTCCAGAACTGAACCTTTGGCACCAGCATTCCCCGTCTCCCCGTGGCTCCCTGCAGCAACGCCAGCCAAGCCAGACTCCTGCCTTCTCAAAGCAAGGTCCCCATCTATTGGTCACCTGGCACCCACAGTCGGAAAGTCCTTAGATTAGCACAAAGAGATGAAGCTTGAAGTATTGTCCATTCTGGTTAGCGCAGAGCCCCAGCAAACCCCAGGTTCAGGCTTTGACTCCCTCACATCTGATGTCCTTAGCCAGCTTCCAAGTGACAGCTCCTGGCTTCTTCCAGAAGTTGATCCTATATCCCTCCCCCCCTTCCATTCCCAGCCCTTTGTTTACAAGCTGGGGCCCAGCTTCCCTGGTGAGCAGCAGAGAAATCCATCTCCCTCTGGATCATTGGGTGCTAGGTGTCAAAGTCCCGGTGACTGGATTTTCCACTGTCTTTTCAGATTTTCCACTGATATGGAGTTGACCTTTTTTTAATGACCCATTCCGGCTCAGACAGCTAGGCAGCACATATCCACCTCTCTCTCTCAGCAAACGTAGTCTTTTCCCCCTCCGTTCCCCACTGCCCCCGGCCGGCACCACTGGGGACCCATGCAAAATATTGAGGAAACTAAGGCACGCACAGGACTCAGTAAAGAAAGTTCCCACTTTGTCATAGACAGCATGTTTAAATCCTGGAAACTCATGCCTAGACAGAAATACAGGTACCACTGTTTGCATTGAACCAGATGGCCTCTGGCCAGATCAGGAAGGGACATTGCCCTGTATGAGCACCAAGAAGTAATGGAATTCATCTATCAAAACTACAGAGTATCCCTTTTCTTCTGACACCCCTCGCCCCCCAACACGAGTGCAGGTGCAATTCCAACACTGCACCGACAGATCTCAGGCCTGGATGCAGCCCAGTGGAGACATTAAAGACTCTGTCATGCTTAGCTGAAATCACAAACATATCTATCTGTCATCCTTATCGTGCAGTACAGATGTTCCAACCACAACTCAAAATGGCCCTCAGGGTTGTTTATGAACATCTGATCTTTGCTAAAATTATGTCCCAGCAGGAAACAAGAGGCTGTCTTGAGTGAACACCAGCTGGGGCTCTAAAAATAAGCCAGTGAGGCCTCATTTCCACAGAGCTGCTGCTTTTGTGACAAACATGTTTTCTGCCCAGTTGCAAAGAAGCTGATACTTGGCAATGGAGTTTATTCCCGGTCTGCCTCAGGGCTCAAATCAGAGTGTGGTGAAAGGAGGGCCACTTTTCAAACCAGTGCCCTGCTGCGGATCTTCACTATTGCTGGCTTTAGCGTCTGTGCAATGAAAGCACCAGGCTGCTGTAGTGAGAGGCCCCGCAGAAATGAACAGAAGGAGGGGGCTTTTCAGCATCAATGCACCAATTAAACTTTCCATGAGCTTCTGGGGAAAGGAAAGAAAAATCTTGGGGTCATTCAGTCTGTGCAGACTTGGTGAGCCTGCCGCAGTGACGCCATCACTGCAGTGCAACAGCAGCGGGCCGAGTCGCTCCCTCGGGGGTTCATTGCCAACACTTCACGGTCTGCTTTTTGGCTGGGTTTGAGCACACGGATGTGCTGATGAGAATAATGCCTGATATTTACACAAGCCACTTGTCGCACACATCCAGCAAACGTTACCTACTGATTATAGCATCTGGACTGCGCTGCTCCAACATACAGACCCAGATCTCTTCTTGTGGGGGATATTTTGCAGGATAGGGCCCCACAAACTCAGGGATCACGTCACCCCCCCCATTGAGATGCAGCCACCCTTGGATGGGATGAGAGACTGTCTTTGAACGGCACATGTTGGGGCTCATTCTCAGCTGCCTTGCTCCCATTTTATACCCGTGAGACTTCAGCGGAGTCTCCCCGTTACAAAACGGAGGTCGTGCAATGGGGACTTACACCCAGCAGCACCACAGAGCAAGACCCTGTCCAAGTGGAAAGGCAGAAAGGGAAACATTTCATCCTGCAGAGAAGGGATCCTGAGATCAGCAGGTAGCAATTTTGTCTTTTATGTGGTAGTTGCTAGGTCTTGGGTGCTGCATTAATGTATTTACCTGACTCCAGAGTGAGTAAACCCTACAAGCAGGGGAAGAGACCCAACCCCACCATGTATTGCCATCCTCATCTATGGGGTAGAGCCTATCATCCATGCTTGCTTGCTTGCTTATTCATTTATTCTTTAAATTAAAAAAAAAAAGTGGGGGGAATTTTGAGAAGGCATCTGGGATTTAACAGACTCTAAGGCTCCCCTCAACAAGACTTACAAGAATACAGTCTCCTTCAGCTTTCCATGAAATCTCTAATGACCATTAATGTTCAAGGGCTCATCTGAACCCAGACCTGTAGGATTCTCTGTAAGTTCCTTTCTTTGCTCGGGTTTCCAGTTTCCTAATAAACCTATTCTGAGAATACGTATGTCAGCACAAGTCCTCAGGGCACGGATTCATAATAACTGGTCAGTGATGGTGAGCGCCGGTGTAACTGACAGAGGGACCAAAGAGAAAAGCCACAGGAACCCATGAGACCTTGGTTAGGAAACACGAAACTTTCAGGACAGGAGCCCAAGACTAAGGGGAAATAAATTCAGATCAAGTGTTGATGGCACAATGACTAATCCCTTGACCTGGAGATGGCTGTAAGGCTCCAAAACGAATAGTAAACTGAGCCTGAAGGCACAGACTAAGTTAATTTGAGTTGCGTGCAAAATCCTTTCTTGCCAGTGAGTGAACAGACCAAGGGAATTCTCTCCCTACCTTGAATAGCTCAGACTCCTATAGTGAACTGCTCTGGAAAACTGGATCCGATTTTCTTTGCCTCTGTGAAGCAGATTCCAGAGCCCTCTCAGACTGATTGGTTGGAATTTTACTCCGGTCCTGCGTTCACACGCTGCTGTGCCAAAGCTTGTCAGGCACAGCCTGCTATTCTAGCCGTGAGTGGCTCTGAATCGGGGCTGACGATTGCGCCTCATGAATGGCGCAGCGCAGAGGTTCTCTAAGGTGGAGTATCATCCACTATGCACCTCCGTGAAGTAACCAAACTCAGTCCAAAACCAGCACCTCTCCAGCGAGCCAGCCACCTTCCCTGCCCCCCGTCTGTCGTCTTGCTAAGGACTATCACGGTGGCATCGAAGGACAGCTAGATACCCAAGAGCAGTTTTGATCCCAAGACATAAAAATGAAAGGCTCGGTTAGACCCTCTCTCCTGGGACTAGTCAGAAGACATCTGTGTGGATTCAGCTCTCCAGGCTGGAGCATCTCTTCTGCCTCTCTCATAAATGCCTTTACAATCACAGCCACCTTTTGGAGGCAATTTTAAACAGAGTTTGAATGGAAACTCTGCCCCTCACTGATACAGCAGGACCATTTACACTAATCGAGAAGCACTTCATAGAATCACAAAAGATTAGAGTTGGAAGGGACCTCGGGAGGTCGTCTAGTCCAACCCCTGATCAAAACAGGACCAACCCCAACTGAATCATCTCAGCCAGGGCTTTGTCAAGCCCGGCCTTAAAAACCTCTAAGGATGGAGATTCCATGACCTCCCTAGGGAACCCAGTCCGGTGCTTCACCACCCTCAAAATGAAAAAGGTTTTCCTCATATCCGACCTAGACCTCCCTCAATGCAGCTTGAGACCGTTGCTCCTTGTTCCATCATCTGCCACCACTGAGAACAGCCTAGCCCCATCCTCCCTGGAACCCCTCTTCAGGTAGTTGAAGGCTGCTATCAAATCTATCAGTAAATGTCTGTAAACTAGAAGAATAGACACAAATATGCCCAGAGTCTATATTGGCAGTACCCTTCAGTGCTCAGAAGTGGCCCTTGCAAGCTAGAACCGATTCTGTTCCTACCCAATATACCTACCCCTCAGAGTTTATTCCCCTCTCTGGAGTCCTTAAACACTCTGTTCTGCTACTTAGCTTCCTAGCGTCTCCTCCTGACCTGCGCTGCACAATGTTCTGCTTTCAAGACAAGCACAAGTTCTTGCAAACCTTGGGCATCCACTAGGTGTCTGAGTGACTGAAGGAGATATCGCCATTAGTGGTGGGGCTAAACTCCAAAGATCTGGAGTTCCCATTTAGCTCAGATAAACAGCAAACCGTCAAACTAGTTTGAAAATAGTTGTAAGAACAGGCGTCTTGTGAGATTTCTTCCATCCAGTCCCAGATGGAAATATGCTAAGATCAGCTTCTTTTGTCCTACTTTGACATTTCTGCTTCCAAGCACAGCTAGCTCCTCAAAACGGCAAAGACCCTCAAAAGAGGCTTGAGAAGGAATATTATTATTCGGTCTGGTTTTCCCATCTCTGATCCACATGAGCTATGGGCTGACCTGCTTTCTGATGGGCAATAAAAGAAAAAGTTCTAAAACCTAAGCAGTAGAAGCATCAGTGGTCACATTCCAGATCAACGCTGGGGTTTTTAATCCTGATTATTAATGATTATTTATACTGCATCAACACCTCAGATCCCGAGTCATGGACCAGGATCCCATTCTACAAGGTGCTATACGAACATAGAATAAAAAGATGGTCCCTGCCCCGAACCAACTTACAGATTTCTAGAAGCAAACTCAAAAAAAGTGCATGCTCACACTGTGAAAACTAACACCATGGGTGTCACGCGTCCGAACCGGTGCTATGTCAGCCCATCCCACACTTGTAAATAGGTCCCTGTCAAGATTCTCAGAGCTTCTTTCTTTATAATGTTTCTTCAGTCCTACCAGATTCATTCAAATGTCAACAGCATGTGGCTTTGGGGACTGGGAAAGGCACAGCCGTGTTAAAAGCTAAGGGATAAAGCTACAACCTGTTGTGTTGGCTTGGGTGGAGAGGATGAATAGGTAGTAAGAAGATCTCGGGACTGAAGGAAACAATCATGCAGGGTCCTTTGGCTGATTTTTCACTGCACTTTTCGAGGTGACGGCGACATCTGGTGGCCATGTTTCCATTCAGTGGCGTTCACTAACACACGGTTTTAGCACGCATTCTTCTCAAGCGTCCGTCACATGGCTTCAGAGAAAGCCAGAAATGAAGTCTAAAGAGGAGCAGGGATGTGTGATAACAACCGATGGAGCTAAATTGCCCATCCAGCCGGCCCTAACTCACTGCTCTTTTCTTTACAAACTGGCGGAGCCTAATTGCCTGTCAATCCCTTCCCCCCTTGCCCAGTGGGTCTGGCACGCAGTGTCCTGCCTCGGGCTATATTTTTACAGCAAACTGGCTGGCGATTTCACAAAGCTCTGGATGCTTGAGCTGCCACAGCAGGGCCTGTGCGGGTGAAGAAGGGGCGCAGCATGTCCCAGAGGGAGGGCATTGACCATGGGCCTGAGAGAGGCTTCCACAGTCAGTTAGCGCTGGCAAAGCCCCAGAGCGCTCTCACCAGAGCAGGGTTGCAGATGAATGGGAACAAACGGTGCCATTGTAAGATAGGGGCAGGACCTAACAGACTTCTCTGCCTTCGTTCCTTTAGTACCGAGCACCTCCCAATCTTTAATGGCTCTCTCCTCATGCACAACACCCCTGTGAGGTAGGGCTGTTAGTCCCATTTTACAGCTGGGGAACTGAGGAACAGAGAGATGAAGGCCCAGATCCATAGGGGAACTTAGGCTCCTCTTTCCCACTGATTGAGGTCGATGGAAGTTAGGATCTGAATATGTTTGAGGACCTGGGTCTAAGTGACTTGACCAAGGTCATGCAGGAATCCAGTGGCAAATCTGGGAATTGAACCCAGGGCTCAGACTAGCTCCAAACTACTGTGCTGCCATGGCTCACCTTTACGCCATGGCACCCACCTTATTGTCAAAGGGGAGAGCGTCTTTCAGGTGGGCCGTTCTGGGTCGGTCAGTGAACGGAAAGGCCGGGGAGTGAGGTTTGCGTGAATTGTGGATAGATATCTGTAAACGAACGGGCTGGTGATGGTATTGGCAAATCCTGAACGCCTCGCTCAAGTCTTACTCAGCTCTTCTCCCTCAGGCCAAACACGCCTCGGATCTGTCTGAGTAAGAACCGAGTGAAAAAGGAGCAAGTGCAAAAAATGATCATTTGAATTCCAGGAGTGGTTTTGAGCTTGCAACACGCTTCATTTTTCAGCCATGGCAGTGACTACGGAGGTTGCTTTTGTGCCTGTTTTATAGAGATCATACCATTGGTGTTCCTGCCAGTAGCTGCCTCTTCAGCAGTGAGCTGTGTGTCTGACTGTGAATATAAGGACATACTGAGGCCAGGTGCTCAACTTCAGATCCCTGGGGCCTGATTTGCAGAGACACTGAAGGAACCACCTGGCGTGTTCCCAGGACAGTATTTATACTGGTGGGGAGGGGCACGTGATGGCCAGTGGTACCCAACTTCTTCTGTCCTTCAAGGTCAAAACTGTACATGTTGGGGGGGCTCCACTGCATCTTGGGGTGCTATCATCGGAGGGGCACAATCACAAGCAAGTAATTTCCCCTTCCAGCAGGAAAAGAGAGGCTGGCTTGGAAGAGCATCAGCTGAGCTCCACAAGAAAGCCAGGCTCACGCTTTTTGTGTCAGCATGGTTTTTTGTCAAATTGCAGAGTCTGACAGTTCACCATGGAGCGTCTCCTCTGTCCTCTTTACATTCCATTTCGGGTAAAGGTGTGTGCTTACAGAGGGGCCAATTTTCAAACCGGCTGCTGATCGTCCTAATATCTGAGTTTGTTCATCTATTCAGGCAATGAAAGCATAAAGCTGGTCTCATGATATGCGCTATAGAAATGAATGAAAGGAGCTAGCTTTCCAGAACCAAGGCACCAATTAAACCTTTCATCAGCTCTTTGGGAAAGGAGAAAAACATCCAGAAGGAAAAAATCTTGTGTTCATTCATTCTTATAGCAGCGTCCCCATCACTGCTGTGCAATGGCAGAGCGCTCCCACGAGGGCTCATTACCAACATTTCAGGCTTTGCTTTTTGATATGTTTGAGTCACACAGAGACGCACTTATTAGCACAAGATAATATTATCCCCACACCACTCACCCAGAGCTCCCAGAACTTCCTGCAAAATGTACAAACTGATCTAACGTGCAGACCCCGGCCTATAAAACGTCTTTATATGAGCGAGGGATGACAGGTCAGGACCCTGTCTGAACAACAGGATTTTATCCCCAAGAGTTGCATGTTAGTGAGAAGTTACCTTCTCCAAGCCTTTAAAGTGTCAGGAGGCCTGGAGAGGGGTATAAAATGTTGTCCTGGAAGAGGGGATCAGCGACAAGATATAATCCTTTGTGCTAGCTTGTTTGGAAGGGACGTAGGGAATAAGGAATGTCTCCTTATTTGTAAAGAAATGATCAGTGTATCGCTTGATCAATTTTTAACACAAAAGCAAACTCAGGCCTTTCTTAGGTTACAGAGACACCTTGTGGTCACTTTGTTATTTAGTGTAATTCATGGGGTTAAACTCGCAAACGTCCCAAAAAGGCATAAAGAGGCAGATGAGCAGGATAAGATCAAGGTGTAAGAATGGCTGAGAAGATGGGGTACATGATATTACAGGAAAGAATGAACAACAAGCAGGGTTGAAATTAGCTTTAAGGTAACACTGAGATTGAACAGTGAAGGCAGGCGAGGGGAGCAGATGGTCCGAGGTCTGGGGACAGTACAGAAGGCTTTTCACTTCTAGGTCACTTGTTCAAATCCAGCTTAGGATGGTGCTGACAGAAAGTTCTTTAGGGACGTCAGGTGCCAATTGTAGTCTCATGCCTAGGGGATGTAGATCCATGTTAGAGTAGCCCCACTTGGGAACAAGGTTAAGGGCTGAATGGGCCTGGAGGATGAGCTGTTCCCTCATCCTTAGAGATGGTCTCAGGCTTGTGGCCTGTGAGGAGACTAGTGAGGGGAAGATTTCAACACCACTGACCATGGGCATCAATGACTTGGGATGTCAATCAGCATCTTCCTCCTTCCCCTGGACAGGGACCACAGAGCCTTCCTCCTGAGGTCCCTTCCAATGCTAATAGTCTAGGATTCCTTCCACCCAGAAACCTGCTGACCTGCCCAGGGACAGGATATGGCCATCAGCCCATTTGAGCATGGACCAAGATGCAGAGCGAGGCCCTGGAGCCTTACACAACCTGAGGAAGTTCTTCCTTACCCTGTCAGGCTAGCTGGACAGGAACCACCTCACCCAGGGACAGAAAGGAGCGAGGGATGCAGATCTGAGCTCCACCAACGGACGTGGATAAACAACGATGTGGGTCCTGAGTGCAACACCGAAGGTAGGGATGGGCTGGGGACAAACGCTCCTCTGGGCAAGCTTAGCAAGGCGGCAGGACATTCGCCAGGTGTGGGTGATTCAACGACACTAGCATCAGGGATCTGAATTCAAACCACGCCCAAAAGGACAGCCGTGAAAATGAGTCTGGGTCCTCATCGGTATAGATGAAAATATCCCTGGGCTGCTGTTAGCACCTTCCCGCTGCTTTCCCGCAGAGGTTCGCACCAGGCGTCTCCCCAGCGACACTGGACAGGGCAGCTAATGGAAGCAGGACAAGATGGTGAGGGCTGAGCGCGTCCTGCACGGGGCAGAGCTCCCCCGTCTCCTGCTGAGAACGGTGGGCGAGGAGGGTGTTCAGCACCTCCCAGGATTGGAGGGTGGTTTCGGTGAGCCTGGTGCCTACAAACCCCAGCCGGGCTGGGCGGCTAACTTTCTCCTTTGTGGTTTAACCTGTTTCCGTTCCGGTGAAGCTTTCTGCCTGGCTAGCCGCTGAGGTTCAGCGCCACTCAGAACACAACTCTCTCTCAGTTCCGGGCTCTCCCCGGCAGGTTTCAATCAGACCACATGGAAATTAACCTCCGAGATACAAAAGCCTCACTAGCTCCCCTGGCTTGGCTCTGAGCAAAGCAAGCCCCACTGGTAGGGGCTTGTCTGCGGTTCTCCAGGATGCTCCTCTGGCTCTTTAATGAGCCAAAGGCCACTCTGAAAGGGCCATAAACCAGTGGGTATGTCCTCAGTATAGCTCAGCCGGGCCTCCAGTGCTGGCTGGCTATTTATAGTCGTGCCGGTGCGAGCAGGGGAACTCATACCCCGAGCTTGTTGTACAGATGTAGCCATGGACCTTATTGGGTTTTTACAGCACTTTGCCTGTCCTTCTGTCACTAAACTTTAGTATTAGAGCTGGGGGGGGAGTGGCGTTTTATTCCATGGAAAATTTTAAAGGAAAGAGGAAAAAACAGCCCTATCATTGGAAACTCAAAACCCCAAATATTTTGCCCCAAAAGGAGGTGTTTCTTGGTTTGGGCCACAAAGTTTTCAATAGCTTGACATCTTCCCTAGAAAGCAGGCATTTTCATGAAAAATGTCAAACAAAAACTCCAATTTTCTACTGAAATTCACTGTGGACTACGGCAACTAGACAGAGAGAAGAAAAAGGACAAAGACCTTACTAGGTTTAACCAGAAGACGGAGCCATTAGTCCCCAGAAAGCAATAGAAAACTCTGCTTTCACTGGGGACATTTGTTGCCTGGAAGAGATAAGGTTCCCCACCATGGAGAGAGTTGGGATTGCCAGAAAAAAGCCCAGGCCGAGCACCTATTCAAAGCCATGACAGCAGTGGAGGGTCTCACGGGGTTAGAAGGAACTGTAGCAGTTAGCCAACAAACACCTGGAGAAAACTTCTTAGTTCTGTGGGTTTTTGTTCCCCAAAGCTAAGAAAAAACCCACAGAACAAGGGAGGGCGTGGCGCAATCTACATTACAGAGGACAGCATGTGGGCTTGCTTTCTGATGAACCCCACTTAGAAAGGTTGGGGGAAATTCTTAGCGAGGCTTACCAGCCATCCCAATGAATGCAGAGCAGGGCTATCCAGTGCTTGTCATTCCAGAATATAAGACAAAGAGTCAAAGAAAAAAAATCTTGAATCTGAACACACCCAAATTTTTGGGGTAGTTCTCATCTGAGTCCAGTTCTGTGCGCCAGGCCCATCCCTACAAAATCGCTTCTGAGCTAGTGTAATGATAGCCCATGACGTTGCATCACAACTCCACCGTGCAGCAGCTGTGAGGCAAACATTAGAGTACCTTTGTACGGGGTGACTTTGTTTGGAAGAATCCCCAGTGTCTGTTCACAATGATGCAAAGACCAAAAACAACAGGTTCATGTGTCTATTGCACTTCTCCACCAGGGGCAGTAAAATGCTTTACAAACACGAATTAATCCTTGTAACCTGTTGGAATGACACACAGAATAAGCAGTATCTCCATTTTACCAATTGGGAAACTGAGGCACAGGTACATGAAGTAACTTGCCCAGTAACACAGAGGAAATCTGTGGCGAAGCCAAGAACAGAACTCAGCTCCTCATTGTCGGTCCGAACCTCCCACCATTAGGCCACACTTCCTCTGATGTGCTTATCTCAGAAATCCTGGGCAAAGGCAGGAAAGCAGCTTCCCTGTGATATATTCACGTTCGCTTCCCTCAAAAGAAACTGAAATAAACACATTTTTGTCCGACCGGCTTTTGTACTTATTTACTGGAGAGGAGAACAAAGTCTGGGAATTAACTGGGGGCTAGTCTGCGCTTAAAAAGTCGCAGTGGCAGCACTCGTGTAGCCGCGTTATGTCGGTGGGAGAGAGCTCTCCCGCAGACATCATAAAACCACCGAAACGAGTGGTGGTAACTATGTCGGCAGGACAACTTCTTCCGCCGATGGGGCACTGTCCACACAAGGGCTTATGCCAGCAAAATTGATGTTGGTCAGGGGGTGTTTTTCCCCACACCCCTGGGAGGCAAATGTTTTGCCAACACCTGTGCTAGTGTAGACACGGCCCTGGGTCTGTTCTGTGGGGATTTCCCACACAGAAACTTTCAGGAAGCCAAGGTAGTGGGGTATTTTACTTCTCTGAATTGGTGGGAGCTGACATCAAGCCTGTCACCAGCCTGGGTTTACTGCCCAAAAAAGCAGTCCCTACCAGAATGATATCGCAGCCCAGGCATAGATTCTGCCACTAGGGGTTGCTAGTTATTCCACAGATAACATAAAACCTGGCCGTTCCCAGCAATTCATGCTTGCCTCAGCTAGATTAGACATTTCGGGACCACCCCTGCCTCTCCTTGCTCCTTCCTTCTCCCCACAGCTAGAAGGAACTTCGGTTTGACCCACATTTTATTAAGAAAACACTAACGTTGGCTCATAAATTGACTGGCCAGAGCTCAGCTGAGACTTCATAAGCAACCTGTTGTCTCATGGCCCCCTGGGGCAGCCTGTCCTGGTAGCTTATAGGCTAATAACTCACACCTGAGATAAATGTGAAGAGGTCAAAGTTCATCTCCCCAGGAGCCTCTCCTATAATAAAAGTGGATTTCTCCTGGGCTCCCCTGTTAAGTTTTTGATTAGGCCATTCTCACATTTTGACCGCGGTGAGAAATGGAATTGGCTCCTCGCACATGGGGCTCTTTGCCAAACTCAGCTCTAATAAGCTTAACAGGAAGCAGAAGGGAGCTGATTTATGAGAAGGTCGTTCCCTTGGAAGCTGAGCCTTTACAGTGAGAGGCCTTTGAAAAAAAAAAAAAACCATACAGCCTCCAGGCTGGCTACCCTCCACAGAAGCAACTTCCCCCCCAAACATCTACAGAGTGTCTTTCCCTCTCCAGCACTTTGGGACACCTCGGGCCACATCCAAAGCCCCCTGACGTCAGTGGAAAGACTCCCATTGACATACTTTGGAGGGCCAATCGCCATGCCCCGTGACGGACAACGGGAGCGCAGGAAGAGGCTATTGCACCCAGCAGAAAGTGTCGTGCCATCCCCTGGCGGCTTCCTCCAGCCCAAGTTTGTTCTCCACGCTTCTGTGGCCCCCCATCACCACAGGAGCTGCGTGTTATCGCAGAGGGGTCCTTACTGGTGTCACATGAGCCACAGGCAGAATTCGAGACCGTTTCTGGGCATATGGAGAAAGCAAGTGTTTGAGTTGCAGTGCAGCTGGGAAACAATTCAGGTGACGACAATGGAGATGATTAGTGACCCGCTGGCCACTTAGGTTTTGGCCTCTTTTACCTGCTCTGCCTGCAGCACCAAATGAGGGGAAATGGAACCACTGGTCAGTAATGCATCTCCACTGGATCGCCTCCCCTAGCGGTGCGCGCACCCTTTTCAGGGGTCATGAGAACCCCTCTCGGCGCTCTAGCATGGCAAGACTGGCTGGAGCCTTGGGGAAAGGCCTCCCCTGGGGATATGGCTCAGCAATTGAAATGCTTCAAGTGAAGTCTTTTATCCAAGTGAAACTGTTACACCACAACAGGCATGTGCAAGCTTGGCATTTGGTCTCCTTTCATCTCGAGGGGTGTCTTGCACAGAGGTCGGAGGAGCGGACGGCTGCCATTCGAAGGCACGCACAGCAGCTTTCTGAAGCAGGCAGGAGGCCAGGCTTTTTTCACGGTGGCCTGTCAGAAGCTGCCACAACGCACATTTCTGTCTGCTTTTCTCTCTCTTTGTCTGTCACTCGTGACGATCTTGGCAGGAGAGCTGCAGCAACAACATATGGGCACTGCACCCCTTGGAAGGAAAACAGTCTGTGCGAGTTCCTAGTACCGTGGGCCACCCTCCGGTCAGTGAGGCGTGAAGGCACAAGTCAATGCTCTGTACAACACGCAGTGTCCACTCAGGGCAGTAGGGGAACAGCTGCTGTCAGACCCATCCTTTCTGTAGAGAAAAATTGCCCCCTTGCGCCTACCTCACTAGTTACCATTATCATGCCTAGGGGTGCGAGGCAGCTGGAAGGAGCCCAGGGCGTCAGCTTTCCCAAGCACACCATCTGGAAGCAGAGCATGGGATGGATCTAGGATGTGGATTAGCCACAGCGTGGCTAGTGGGGCTCAGGGACTCCCAGGAGACATGGCAGCTATCCCTGCCCAAATACCACAGACGCGAGGGTGACCGCACGTGGCTGCTTTGGGGCGCGACGAAAGGGGCTGCTCCAAAGTGCACGTCATCCTGGCCTCCCTACGCCAGCCTGCCCTGTACAGACAGCCTGGCTCTGCGTCCCTAGTTCCGCACTCAGTGCCTTGCACAAGGCACAACAGAATCCGATCTTTAATGATTCATGGCTGGTCAGGCCAGAAGGGACCATTATGATCGTCCTGTCCGACCCGTGCAGAACACATGCCAAAATCTTGGCTATTGATTTTCTGCATCTGCTTGATACAGACATAGCAAGATCTGTGTGTCCCCCTTTGCTCCCTAAGCAGGCCGTGGGCTCTCTGCCCACATCCAACTGCCGTGGAGCTGGACCACCACCCCACTGATGCTGTCAGGTTCCATGCTCAGGAGCAGAGAGGATGAAGGATTCCTTCAGACATGTAATACCAGACTAGGGTGGGCAGAGCAGAGCACTTCACATCCACCACCAGGCTCAATCCAGCAGCCCCCACGAAGAGGGCTGTAATGAGCGTGTCTCCTTGTTGCTTGGCTGATGCCGGCAGATTATTCCGTATAGGGAGGCAATTTTAAAATCCAGGCCATTTTTAGTGTCAGTTAATTCTGGGCCTGTCTTCTAGACAATGGTCTTAAGCAACAGGAAAGCTAGACGGCACTGAGCCAAAGTAGCAGACCAAGAAACCATAAGGCTTTCCACCTGATCACTGTGGCCTTTACCTCGTCATGTCAATCCCTGCCTGTTTGGGAGATCTGATGGGGAGCCCAGCACGGAGCCCTTTGGAGCCCATGCCCACCCAGCTGCAGATCTGGTGAAGAACCCAGCTCCTGAGGAAATTCCCCAGAAAACTGTCCCCCAAAGGAATCTCCTTTTGACTCAGAGCAACAGCTCTGTCCTTGGGGGTGGTGACGGCCAGAGCCAGGCTGGATTCGGCAGGGTCTTGGTAAGGAACCCTGAGGCTGCCTCCCACCGCTCAAGCTGTGAGCAGGGTCAGCTTGTTTTCCCCACTAAAAACCCATCAAGGGCTTGGGTGTCTGGTAGGAGGATTGGATCCTGCAGGGCCCAGGAGGGTTGAAATCCCTCCCGTTCCTCTTGCAGCATGTAGGGCATGGGGGAGTGCAGCGGGGAGCCGGGGCTAATGGAGCGGGGGCCAGAGGGGTGGACCGAGCACCCTGCGAAGTGCAAAATGGTAACCACGCCTGGAGCCGGCCCCAGGAGAGAAGGGCAAAGACCTCCAAGAATTTTACATTAAAAAGCAACGTGAAACGAAGGCATGGCATCGCTGGCCCATCTGAGGCTGGGTCGTGGCGAGATATGGCTGTGGCACCCCAGAGCATTTTAGACGGTTAATCAATAATCTTCCCCTCTCATTGCAGCTGGGAGCCGTGCCATACGCTGCTTCGCTTCTTTCTAGAGGCCAATGAACCGAGCTGCACTTAGGAAGAGCCATTTACACCTGAATGAGTTTCCTTATAGCTGCATGAAAGCTGCCCTGTGGGTCTGTCAGGTGCTCAAACCGTGCCTCCAGTGAGCCAACTAGCCCTTGAAGGAGTGTGTGACTGGGCAATTAACCTCGGAGCCAGCTCTTATCCCCCACCTAAGAGCCCTTTTAATCAGGCCCCTGTGGCTGTAGCACAGCCGACCCCACTGGGATTCCTGTGTGCACAATTCTTGGCAGCTGAACGCTCCATGCCCTGAGCACGCCGATGGCCCTGGGTCTCCAGGACAATCACACGGGCCTTGAGCACCCGTTGGAGACAGCTCATCTGAACAGAGCCAAGGCCCCTCACCGGGAAAGAGGGTTCTGCAACCGGCACATCACCCCACCACCCCTGCCTCATCCTTCACAACATACAGGGCCCCCCAGGTCAGTCGCTGCACAGCACCAAGGAACACACGCAGACCTCCACGCATTGTCTATCCCAGCAGCAGTTCCACTCCAAAGGCTTCCTCGCCCCCTTAGAGAAAAGAAGCTGAGCATGTGACAGCAAAAAGCCTCACAAACAACAAGCCTGGGATTTCTCTCCCCCTCAGGCCCGTATCCAGCAATCCATGCCATAGCCTCCTCGGGAGCGAGTGCCCTACAAGGCCCCTTCGTGTAATGAACTAGTTCCCGGCCTAGAACATTAAGGAAGGAACACGGGAAAGGCCATTACCTGAGCTAATGAAATAATTAAGGAAAGGTCAAGCGTGCAAATCTCCTCCATCCCTCCAAACAAGGTCATTTCCAGCTGCAGCCAGAGCTTGGTGGTAATTAAAAAGCTAGGTTAGTAATTACCAACGCTACCCCTCAGGAGATTTCACTGGGCAGCACCAAAGAAGAAGGAAGGTTATAGTAACACGGCTGTGTAGTTCCCTGTGGCCCGCAGGAGTGCAGTATGGCGGATGGCTGTCCTCTCTCATGCAGACGTGCAGCTGGTGGCCAGCAGTTAAGAAATCCCGGGCCTGCAATGCTTCTCTATTGAAAGTGAGGGTGGCTGCAAACTGCTGCCTTTTAATGCAAATTTCTGTGCATCCCTTTGAAGCTTCCAGGAAGTTATCAACATGGCTGTGCACTGGGCAAAAGCTGGGGGCCCAGCGGTAGGGAATGGGAGCAGCTAGACAAGGGAACAAGGCATTCATAAGCAGAAATTATCATGAAAATCTTCACCCTGTCTTCAACATACAGCCTGACTCTCTGTCCTAATAAGAAACCTGGGAGTAGCACAGTCACGCATTGCACGTCCTTTCCCAAGAGCTGAGAACAAAGCTGAGGGCTATGACAACATGAATGAAGCTGCTAAACGAGTTCCTGGTCCTCTGCTATCAGACTTCACTTCTCCCTCATGTGTCCATGCTATGGGGCTGCAGCTCTCCCCGCAGGACAGAGATACGGGGCCTGCCAGCCAGCAGATCACAGCTCCCTGCACACTCCTTGTCAGGGGAGCCGGGACATGCCGATCAGTTGTGGGTCTAGAGCATCAGCCACAACATGACTGAGAATCCAGCCCACGCTCGGAGATCCGAAGGCTGCCTTGTCCTTCCAGCAAAACCTTGCGTCTTGCCAGCCTGGCTCCTTTCTGTAATAAGCCAGCGGCATTTAGGCAATGCAGGGAGTGAAATGCTTGAGATTTAGCAACCTCCCAGCCAACTGGAGAGATCTTAGGGGAGGGGGAAAGCTGATGAGTGAGGCAAAGGGGAGTCACTACTCGGTTTTATTAGGGTTTGACCTGAGACCGGCATCCCATGACAAGCCACAGGCCAGGCAGGGCAGGAGGGTGACACTGCTATGTCATGTTTATCAGCTTTCCTGCAGTGCACAGCACCCCAACCTCGGAGCGCTTCACAGACATGACCAAAATGAGCCTCACGCCTCCCCCTTTATGCCACATGCCTGGCCAAAGCTGCCCTGCCAGCGCTAGGAGCTGTTCAGAGCTTTGGGGAAGCAGCTTTAGATCAGGGGCATCATCCCAGCCCCGTTGCTTGAGACGTTTAAAACTAGAAAGGACAAAGCAGGAGAAAATACATTGTATGGGGCTAGATGACCTGCCAGGAGGGCGGGGTGGGTGAAACCTGGGGGGTAACTTCCAGAAGATCCTAATCTACTTGAAGGTTTGTACAAATCTGAGTGTCTTAGCTTCATAATTAAACCAGAAATCAGGCACGCTTCTATTCTAGTCTGTGCTATGCAAGGATTTATCCCACACCTATCGCCATGGTAGCCGAGTGCCTTCCAGCAATGAATTAAACAATGTGACTAGCCTCTGTGGGGTCTTGCCTGGCTCTTGGTTTCAATTCAGCCACCTCACCCAACCTTAGCTAAGCGTTCTTTGCTGTGTGATGCTGAGCTAGCCAAGAGCCTTCCACGGAGGGAGCCTCTCCGATACAGAAAGGAACGAAAATGACACCAGCACAAAGGGAGAGCGCCTCCGAATCCACAGCTCTCCTAACAGCTTGATTACTTACTTCCTGGGCCATGCAGGGGTGGAAAGAGCGGGGAACAAGGGGCTAAAATTAGATGAACATGGTGGCCTTCAAACGCCTTGGTTTGTCCTTCCCCCAGGTCTGAACAGGGATCACCAGGCTGGTCCTGTCCAAACCAGCTGTTGGTGTCTGCTCCAGCCAGCTGGCCTCATTCGGGGACGTTATTTTATCACCCTCGGAGAAGGCACGGGGTAAATATGTTGGAGGGTTGTTTTCTGTCTGGTCTTTTCCCTTCAGCGACTCCCTGGGGCAGCTGTTGCTTAAGCAAGTCTCTTTTAGTGTGGCTCCCCCAGAGCTAGGCTGCTGTGGGGCAGAGGGCGAAAGCACCAGGCCTCCACAGGAACGGCCCTGGTCTCCCATTGTGCTGCCAGAATCCAAAGGATGTGGGGCAGGTCCAAGGCCTTTTCCTCACTGGGGGCAAACCCTGACCCGCAGGGAATGCTTGGGGGGGGAACCTCAGGAAGATTTCCTCCCTGGCAGAGGGCAGCACGGCCCAGGGTTTGGGCTTCTCACAGCGTTCACGCCTGGGAAACTGGAAGAGGTCTGAAATGTTTCTGCCCCATGATCCTGCCACATCCATGAATACTACGCCAACTCCTGAAGGCCTCACCCCGGCCTCATGTAAACAAAACTCACAGCAACACCACAAAGAGCTGGGCCGAGGGAAAACCAGAGGCCTCAAGGTATGGAATAATAATTGTATAATACACTGCACCCCCAAATAGCCCACAGCCTCCAGATGTCTCAGAACACTGCACAAAGGAGAGTAGCGCTTTACAGAGGAGGAAACTGAGGCACAAAGAGGGGAGGTCTCCTCCAAACCCCAGCCTCATTCAGGCACATGTAAGTCAGCCAGCTGCATCAGTTGGCTCACGTGAGATGGCGGCCTGTTGGGGCCAGATTTTCAAGTGCTCGGCATCCAACATGCTGAATTCGTGGCAATCCAGCCACTTGTTTTGGGGCGGAAATGGAAGCGGAGCTCTTGTCAATCTGGCCCAGAGAGCTGGGTCTCGTCAGCGTGCTGAAGGCCCCCGAGCCATCCCCACCTCTGATACATGTTGAACAGCAAGAGTGACACAACAGGACCCTGTGGTACCTCAAAGTCAGCAGGGCTACCACGTACTAGTCTCTGGGAGCCCTCAGAAAGAAAGGTCCGGCCGGCTCCCTCTCATCTGGCTAGGAATAACAGACGTGTCCACACTCCCTCTCAATCAGTGGTGGATCTGCGTTTTATTTGTTTGATTCCTTGTTAATCAAAGACCAATTTCCCAGACCCATTCAGGAGGCCTGGAGAGTACAGCACTCAACATCCATCTCCGGGGAGTCAGGTTCAGGTCCTGAGCGTCATGAGCTTGATGGATCTCAGCTCAGTCCCCAGGAGAAATAAAAACCTCTGTCACACACAGTTCAGAACAGCTATCAACCTGGGCCTTAAGAGAGACTCAGGATCTAGCTGATCGTGGCCAATAAGGAAATTCAGCCTTGGCTTAAGCCGGGATTGACTTCAGTGTAGCTTCACCCATTTCAATGGGAGCTGAAATTAGCCCTTCGGGATTTTCAGCACCGAGAAATGGTCCATCAGGTCAGGTTTCCACAGCATTCAGTGTAGGGAGCCCTGGACTGTGAATGAACAAAAAGGACTTCCCTTACAGCGGCAGCTGGACCTCCAGCCTTCCTGGGCACAAGCGACCTCTGTGTTTCTCATAGGAAGAATGTAAAGAACAAGATGCTAACAAATGGACAGTTCCCTGGCTCCTTTGGCACCCTGGCAGGGATCTCATCTCGCTCTCTCCGAGGCAGAGCTACAGCCGATGGACCGTCTGTCTAGCCAGTGGACTGTCTGTTGTCTAGGCTCTCTGCTGTCTCCTTGGCCACCCCCTCTTCCTCACCAGCCGACTGCAGCGGGGTGTTGTGCACCTGGCCACGACAGATGGGGCCAGCCCCTGACGCACATTAGCTGTGCATGTGGCATTGCCGACATGCCCCAGGGCACCTGCCCACAAGAGCACTCGGAGAGCAAATGCACAGAGCGCTCTGGGCCTCCTCCTGCTACCCTTGGAACCAATGGGCCGTTTGCCACTGACGGCAGTGGGAACCGGATCAGGTCCAACCGCGGGTCTCTCTTTTGTTCTCCTCGCTTCTCCCCCTGGCTTCTTCAGCCCCTGCTGCCTCGGAGCCTCCCCTCTGGACAACGCCTCGTTAGGCCACGAACAAGCGGGTGAACGCGGTTCCTGATTCGCAGTGCTGTTTACCCCGGTTAGGCGACACGTATTTCATTAGAGGGACGCGTTTTAATTACCTTTCGGCTGAGAATATAGCGGCTGCCTTAATTGGCACTCTAGGGGAGCAGCTTTCCTGGCACAGCTGCACGTCATCTCGAGCAGCAAATGACTCAGCACAAGCCAGGCTCGGGTTGTGAGAGGGGAGGGGGTCCCTGGGGCCTCCCACGCTGCTTGGCGGAGGGTCCCTGGCGGAACCCTGTCTCCTTGGCCTTCGCAGCCCCTGGGGAAAGACGCAAATCAGGGCGTCCTCAGGCCACAGAAGGACTCGTTCACCTGGGGAACAGCAGTGCTGAATCTCGTTTTACTGCCTCGGTTTCACTGCCTCCCGAACGGTTTCCTCTTCCTTTTAATTCCCTGGGGCTGGGAGCTGCTGGCAGCTCACCTGACTTTGCTAACACGGTGGGGCTGCTCCTTCCAGGGCCCCCCCATGAGCAGTGCTGGTGTTACCCGGCCCCTGCTGCCTGCAGCTGTTTCGCTCTGACGTTTTCTCTTTTCAGCGCAGCGTCTTGGGCTGCTGGCCTGGAACCAAGCGCCAAGAGGACACACGCCTAGGGAGAAAGGTAACAGCCCTGCCCCAAGAAACTCTGCCCACTCGGGTTAGGAGGCCAACCTGCCGCCACTGTTGCTTTCTCCATTCCTCCTCCGGAGGCTGTTAGAAGCAGCCTGATAAATGCCATGTTCGTATCATCGGTTTTAGTGTCGGTGCCGGCCAGCAACTGAAAGTGATTGTCCTAGGGGGCAAGTCACCCCTGTGCAGAGGCTCTGCACCACTTAATAAGTTTTAAGCGGGACATATGTGGTGCCTAGGCCTTTTCCCAGCCCTTTGCACAGGGTGAATTTCCTCCGCTACTGAAAATCAGTGATAGCACCGTTCCGCTTTCCTGCAAAGAGATGAACCACCTCAGCTGGGGCAGCTCGGCAGCGCTCCGTCCCGTCAGTGACACCACACCCCTTTACAGAAGGTGAGGATCCAGCCCAAGACCTTTTGTAGAGAAAACTAGAACTACGGGGCTTTCAAGGGGCCTCACGTGAACATTTGGAAGCAGCTGGTAGAATCACAATGATCCAGATCTCCTGAGTCTCAGATCGAATGAGTCCTGGCAGAGGACAAAGCCCCTTCTTCTAGGCCCTCCAAAAGGGCAAGCAAAAGAAATGCTGCTGGCCTGTGCTGCGCGCGGCACCCATGCCATAGCGTGCCAAGGATCGTGGCACCCCGGGGAAAGCGCCCAGGCTGTAACCGTACATGTGCTGCTTATTCTCGTGACAGCTGGACACTGCGGTGGCTTCTCTGGGGGTTTAATTACTCTGGTCGCTCAGAAAGCATGAGCTAGTGCACGTAAAACTGCCAGGTCTTTACAGTCAGTCCTTACCTGCTGGATGTTTCCTTCACACTCAGCTAGGTAGTGTGGGGATAAATAACAATCAAATGGGACTGATGAAAAAGAGCAGCTTGTCCCTCCTCAGGAGCCTTGCCCTGCTGTATTGCAGATGCTCCGCTGCTGGGATGAGCAGGCATGACCCAGCCAGGGTACAGCCGCTTTTGCTGGAGTGTGGCCCTAGTGCTACAGGGGAAACTGGACTCTGCTGCGTGTTCCCAGTGCCAGAGAATGCTCGGGTTACTCCAGGGCTGGGAGCAGGGGCTCCATAAAGTCGCCGTGCCAAGCCTTTTATTCTGGTATTTATTTGCATGGACTGTGCTAAGGCCACGGCCCTGGGGGAACTGGTAGAGGGCCCCTTAATGAACCTGCGCTACGGCAAGGAGTGAAAACAGCACCAGAGCTCCCAATTAGTGGCCCTGCACCAGCCTGAGATGCAAACAGGTGGAGCGGGTAATGATTTTTTGTTCAGTCGCAGCAGGAGCTCTAATTCAGCAGGACCCCGCTCTCCCCGGGGTTGGGGACCGCCCCTCAGGGCCTCCTGGGACAGTGAGAGTCACCCTTAGGCTTTGCTGATGAGCACACATCCCAGGATACTCAGCCCCGGCCCCTGCGGAGCGGCAATCTGGGCGGAGATTTTGTAGGTCCTACCGTGAGGCCTGCAGGTGAAAACGAGCTGGGTGACTCCAGCCCAACTCCTCACAGCCGCATGTGCCACCCCCCTTGGGGAGACGTTGGCACCAGTCTGTGTGCAATGGCACCGGCTGAGGAACGGCGAGGCAGGTGAGGCAGGACGTCAGGTCCTCGGCGTTGCTTGTCTGACAGCAACCAAGGCAAACGCACACGGGAACCCAACGCAAAGACCCACAGGGGAACTGCCACCCGCAGCCGTTCCCACTCCCCAGCTCTGACCCCACACAGCGGGTCTGGATGTCAGCGCTCCCCACAGCACGCGCCAGCTGCTACAGGGGCCGGCAGGGCTGTGTGCACATAGGACCCTGGGCCAGCCGGCTTGGGGGGGGGAGGCCCAGAATGCCTTTCCCCAGCCCTGAACACATGACACCTGAGCAGCACATTCCCTCGCCCACAGGGGATCCCCTTGTCCCACTGCACATGCTCAGGGTGGGTGCAATGCTCGGTCTGGGACGTGCCAGGCTGCCTGACACCTCCTGCTCCTGGCTGCGCGGATACAGCATCCCGTGCTGAGGAGACAGGGCTGAGCCCCTCCCTCGGGGCATTTGCCGTAGCCCCTGGGATCTGGAGAACACTTTTGCTGAGCTGGAATAGCCCCTCTGAAAAAATCAGGCCCTTGTTATTTAGATGCCTAATTAAGGTCTTAGATTCGGCACTTTAAGAAGCATCTCTGGCCAGCTTCACTCCCTCTTCTATAATGCACTGACCCAGAAAGCAGTAGGCCCCTCGTATATGGTCAGCATTGCTGCACTGCCTACAGCACAGGTGGCTTCTTCCCAGGAGATTCCCTCCAGTAGCTCTTTGTACCCGACGTTACTACTATTTCACTACCGAAATTGCCATAGGTTAATCAAGACGACGTTCCTCTGCTGGAGAGACGCTGCGTATCGCACAGGGCTTGCAGCCTGGGGAAGAAGAGGGAGGAGGGGATTGCATCTATTCCCTGTTTCTAAAATCTCAACTCCCCGTCTGGCATGGTAGAAAATCCCAGGCCCAAGAGTGAGGTGAGAAAACAGTACGGGAGGAATTTCTTGCACCACACCTCCGCTCTTCTGTGTTCCTAAGTCAGCAGTTGTTAAGGTTCCACTTATCAGTAGCTATAGCAGCGGTTTTATGGCACCTCCCCAATCGCCTCCTTCTCCCTCTGGGACCCCCCAGGGCTCAGCTCCGGGTTAGTCAACACTGATGATCAGCTACACACTCCTAAGCATTCAGATGTCTGTGCACACGCAGGAACGGCGAGGGAGCGGTTCGGGGGGCCGGAACATGGCCTCCAAGCCTACCAAAGCTTGGAATAACGTACACCTTCTTCACTCCATCACCGAGGGCCTGCGGAAGGAGAGGGACCCGGCTTCCCCCGCAGCTCAGAGCACGGCGTCTGCTCCCACCAAAGAGAGGAAGCAGCAGAGGAGAACCAAGGAGAACTCGGTGAGCCCAGACACGGGCGAAGCCAAGGGCCTGGGAGGCGAACACCAGGAGGACAGCCCTACCCCCAGAGACCCTACGGGAGAAAGCCTAGGCCAAGAGCGGCTGGCGCTGCTCCGAGGCCAGCTGCGAGCCCAGCTGTCCATCAGGGAGCCGCAGGAGCACCACAGCCCCGGCAGCCGGCTGGCGGAGCTGGTAGAGAAAATCAGCCAGAGGGAGCTGGATGATGGAGCTGTGTCTGCGAACGGCAGCGCAGGCCCCGGGGGACCGGCAGACAGCGTCTGTGCAGCGTGTGGGCAGGCCAGCGACCCTGCTGGCGAGCTCCTTGCAGAGGTGGAGAGGAAGCTGCGGAAGGAGCTGGCGGCACTGAGAAGGGAGGTCTCTGCTAGCATCGAGGCCATGCAGAAGGACGTGGCCGAGGAGCTGAACAGCCTGCGGCAGACCCTGCAAGCTTATGGTGAGCGTCACCCTCTCCAGCCCTCCGAGCTGAGCCCGCTAGTCGAGCAGGATGAAGCCAGATCTGAACAGCTGAAGGGCACCTACCACAGGGCTGGACGGAGAGAAAAGCCCGGGGCCAGGGTCCCATCAGCCTTGGAGACGCAGTTCAAGTCTCGCTCGGTGCCCTCCCTCTGCCCACTGCCAGGCCCCAGCAGAAACCAAGTCCTGCTCCGCGCCATGACCCTGGCCACAGCCAGAAACGCCCTGACTGCTAAACTGGGGCCCAGATCCAACTCAGACCCTGTGGATCCATTGCAGGCGAAAAGCACCTTGCTACCCGCAGCAAACCCGAACCCTGCTGCCAAGAAGCGCCCTAAAAAGATCACGGCATCACCAACGGGCAAGGGGCCCCGGGGGAATGGAAAGAGCGACGATAAAACAGCCAGCAGAACGGTGGCACCTCGCCCGCCATCCGACAGCACCGAAGGAAACGCCCACTGAGCAAGCTGGGAGAGGGTCAATGGGCTTTTGGTCTTATGGGGACGTGGCCAGGCTACTGAAACAGCATCTCCCCCATCCTAGCTGAGTGGAGCCGGTGGGAGAGGGAGTTAGCCAGCACTGCCCCGTGGGATGGACAAGCATTGTGTAAAATACTGATGCCCACCGGCACCGAATTCACGGGCAGCAGAGAGCGCTGCCGAGCAAGAACCCTGTAACCAGGACGATGGGACAATCTCCCGGAAATTAGCACAACCTGATGCCTTGCAGGGAAGGAACGCACAGGCTGGTCGCAGCTGCGCCTCTCAGCTCGGATGCCTGGGTGTCGCTCAGATGGATACGCCGTAGCCAGCACAGAAATGCTTGATTTGATTCCTTAAGGGCTGCTCTCTCTGTGGAGTGGCGGTAAGCAATGACTGGCCATCCTGTCCTTCAGGCCACAGCAGTGGCTTTTAAGCTCCTTTTTATGGGTAGTCTGATGAATAGGCTGTATAGGCTTTAATTTTTTTAATTAGCATCTGATTGTTAAAGTGATAGACACTTACAAAAAAAAATCAACCTTGCAGTGAAGAGCAGCGGACACTATGACAGGTATTTAATGCTAAGTAATAACATGGCATATTGCCAGGAGATGTTACGGGGACAGCACAGAGTTGATACATCTGCAAATTACTAAATTACAGCAGTAGCTTTCAGTCTTACCCTTGGGTCCGGATTTCTGAAAGGTGAGGGCTCCCATTTGCCATTTACTATTTTCAGAGAGGGATCACACTATTTGACGCAACCAATAGGCTGTGTAAATGATGTGTCACTTACATAGTCATCGCTCCAGGCTGGAACAGTTGACGGGGAAATGTTACGCTTCAACGAGAGACAGTAAACGTAGAAGTATAGTGCTTAAATCACAGTGCTTATGGTTCACTGGGGATGTTCTGGTACTGCCTAATGAAAGGTTTGGTTTTTTGTTTTTTTTGGGGGTGGGGTGGGGGGGAGGAATAAACAGAACTGGAGGGATATAGACTACAGGTGGTTCAGACCAAAACTCTGGGACCTTAACATATGTTTGAGGGCAGGATCCAGAGCTGAATGTTTCATCTTTATAGTTGGTCAAACCAAAACTCTAGATTAGTCAAACTCAATGATGAGCCAAACCAAAATGGTGCTTAGATACCAAGACAATAAGCACCTTAAAAAAAAGAAAGACAGAGCCAAACACTCCCAAACTTTGGACTGGCTGAAATCTAGATCTGGATTCAAATCTTGGGGCCTAGCCCCTCCCTCGTATAGATTGTTAGCCACGTGCATGTTGGCAGTTCCCCAGTGCTGCTCATGCATTGTTAACCTGCTCAGAGGCTAGCACTGAGGAACAGCACCACAGAGGATAAGATATTTCGGTAGCAACGGATCAGGATGCAGATGACCCTAACCCAGAGTTAGATGTAGACTGCTGTATGTCTCTCGTAATATGCCTGAAACTGAAATGGGGGCAAGGAGAAATCCATCTCAATTATAACAGGGGAATCAAATTTCTGCCTTCCTTCATTCTAAAACACTCCATATCCCCCTTTTGCCCAGATCCCCACAGGTCCGTGGGTGCCCAACTCCCATGAGTTTCAATGGGAGATAAGCACCTAAATATCTTTGAGGCTCTGGCCCTTTCGGCCCAGCATGTACATCATGACCTGCAACCATCTCAATAAGCAGCTTGCATTGGGTGTGATAGGATCCTACACACAGGCCTTTCTCTGTACTTCGAGCTTGTGTTGTGTGTGTAACACACACCGGGGCTGAGTATTTTCCTCTCATTTTGATGTCATTTTAAACTTACGCCCCTCTGCTACTTTAATGGCATGCTGGGATGATTTTTTCAATCACTGGACAAGGGAAGTCCTCATTTGACACCATGCACGCCTACTGCCCCATAACATGAGATAAACCCCTGGCTTGCTTACTAGTGGCTGTGGGTTACCAGGCCAAATGCCGGGCAGGGAGAAGTAACAGCTGTTGGTAAATTTCACATTTTTGCTGGGATTCACAGATGCTTTAGCACTAGGCTATTGGGCAGCATAGATGAAGACCAAGCCACTTTGATGGCTTAGTAGAGGGGGCATAGTCATGAGGTCATCAATGGGCAGGGCCAATCTCCATCTAACTCTGGGATCGAGCCACCAGTTTCTCCAATAAAAAGGCGGGGAAACTGTATCCAAAGCCCTGGTTGACGGGTGTGGAGCACCAGCAACTCCCAATGATTTCATTAGGAGTTATAGGGACTTGGCCTCTCTGACAGTCAGGTGCCTAGTCCCCACCGTATCTTATTTAGCCAGAGTCTGCAACCATGAGAAAGGAAGAGAAATAAACGCTGAGACACACAGTAGTGAATCTAAGCAACTTGCAAAAGATCTGTTCAGGCCTGAGCTGTACAGACACCCTCCAGGGCGCTAAGCCTGCTAATTGCAGATGCCACAGGCGATGGCACGCTGTTTCTGCATGCCCACTGGCATCATTTCGCTGCTGTGGCTGCTACAGAGATAGGAATGGAGGCAAAGCTCACTGAAAGCAGTGGGATTCTTTTCCAGCGGCTTCAATCAGCAATCCTTGCTGGGGGCGTTCTCATAGTGCAGACAGCAGGGACATAGTCTGAGCTCTTTCTCAGGAGTCCAATGACCATCAGTGCAACTGTTCGAGGAATACAACTGGCCCTAGGCATAAGCAAACTAAGCAATTGGGTCTTGAGCAGCTCGAGGTGGCCCCCTATTTGTTTTTTACTATGCTATGTGGGGGGAGGGAAATCTTCCTGGTTAGGGTCCCCGATGGACTAGCTTCACCTCTGAGTACAACACTACTCAGAGTAAGTAAAAAGGTCCCTGATGAATTGCTTTTTTCTCCCCCAGCACTGTTAACACACAGCTAGCATTGGGCAGAAGCCAGAGAATCACAAGTTGTTTAAACTCTGCAGTCCTTGTATAAAGCGTTTAATTATTTTTCTCTGTCAGCGTCAATATGTTACCATTACATCGGTGAGAGCGTCTGAGCGCTGTCTGGTGAATAATTGATCAAGGGGGAATTTCTGCCATCCTTGATGGAGCACCTTATGCAGTCCAGTAAATCAGGCAGGCTGTCTCGGGCTCTGGGATCCTGTTGGTACGAACTCTTTTCCCACTGTGCTTCCATTAAGTAAACTAATATTTCTAGCAGTTCTTTTGCTCCCTGTGGTGCGGGTCTGGGATGTATCAGTGTCTCGAACCTATGTTTTCTAAAACGCAGTATCCCTCAGTCTCGCCACTTAATTATTTCCTAAACAAAGCAACCAGGGCAGGTGATATTCGAACAAGTAGCACTGCTCCTTTCATTCCTGCTTCCCCGGAGAGGAAGAACTGCAGCCAGACTCCAGCTTCTGGGGTCCAATTTGAGAGAGCCCTCAGAAAGGGGCCTGATTTCCAAAAGTGCTCAGCCAGGCACCCTTGGAAAAATCAGGGCCTTTGGTGGTGTCAAGTTGGGCACCCAAAATTACTAGCCGTTGTCAGTTGGCGTGCGCGTTGTCTGTGCGTCCTCTCCGTGTGCTGCCTCGGCTCTGCGCAGATAGCTAACCCAGCAGACCTCAGTAGCGTTACTGAGAAAGACCAGAGACTTGGTTCACTGGTGAAGGCACGCGACCAGGTTTACTGCCCTCCAGGGCCATGGACTCAGTGCAGTCAGCAGCAGGACGTTCTGCTTTCCCCTTTCCCCCCCCATGCCCCAGCCCCTCTGCTGATTTCTATTTCATGCATCGATACAAACAAGTTACTCAATTACGCGTCTGACGTGGTTCGTTACACCCTACACCTTGTACCTGAAGGTTCAAACAAAAACAGCCCCATCCACCATTCTGGTCTCCTATCCTTGTATTTACTCAGGGTTGGTGCTTGTTCCGGTGCCATCTCCCAGGACTGGGTTTATGCCATAACTCTGTTGGGGTGTACTCGCACCAGCCTTCTCGCGTGCATGTATGAATACCCAGCGCCTAGTACCCCTCAGAAGTGGCTGTGTTTTAGCCACACCCGTCATGTATTTGCCAAGTCCATTTACCGGACAGTGAACTTGGAAGCAGGCGTTTGCTTTATGACAGGGCCTTTCCCCATGGAGGATGGGCATTCATATTATTGAATCATACATGTTAGCCTCAAGCTGGATGGAACATCTACTTAAGATCATGATTTCTATGGGATTTGGATCGGCCCCCTAGAGCGCTGCCACCATCCCCTGCCCTTGCCAGCTTGAGACACGAGAGCCCAAATCTGGAAACTGAACTTGATACAAGCAGAGCTGACCAAATCCATCAAAAATTGCTCTTGAATGTTCATTCGAATAAAGAGGTTGAATTCCCAGTTGCTACATTTACACTTCTATATGTTTTCCCTTTCCACTAATGTTCTCCCACACACTTTCAAGGGCAGGCACACTTGCAGAAAGAGGCAAGTGTTAGGTGAATACTAGAGAATATTCACAGAAAGCAAATTTCTAGCCCAGACTTAGGGCATTTGCACTAGAATCCTAAACCTAAGCATTATGCTCATCCAATCAAGGAAGAGACTGAACATCATGTGGCCTACACATCTAATCAAAACGAGCCAATGCCTCTTAAATTTTGGATATTTGCAACACATGGCTCACAAACAATCTATGGACCAAGAATTCAGTGGGTCACTCCAAAAACCATAAACCACAAGTTGTTTGTGGATAATTTCCAGAAAAAAGGCATGATTTCTCAAGTAGACCATTCACTGTACAGGGATTGCTCTGCTCCAGTAGAATCCAGACTACAGCATAAAATGCTACCTCTAGACCCCCGGCTGAGTTTATGCATCTGTGTTGCAGTGACGTTTTCACCACTGTGACTAACTCTGAAGCGAGGCCCGGAACAGCACAGACTAAATATTTTTATGGCATCCTGTATGACAGGAAATAAACGGTAAAATCCAAAATTGTAACAAGAAATACTGAAAGGTAATCACACTTTTATAGCTGCTACTGCATGAAACGAACATAGCTTTGGCCCTGATTCAGCAGCGTGCTGAAGCACATGCCTAACTTTAAGCATGTGAGTAGCAATTCTCATTGAAGTCAGATGTGAATAAGTATGAGCTTAATTTAATGGGACTACTTACATGTTTAAAGTGAGGCAAGTGCTTAAGTACATTGTTGAATCAGGGTTTACAAAATTAATCTTTCTATTTACTACCATAATCCAATGACTGATGTTTGTCTGACTGTGGCTCGAATGAATTTATATTTTGAAGTTATTAAACTATAGTTAATGATTTAGCACAGTGCTATAAGCCATATGTATTACACATGTGGTATAAGAGTATTTTGCATTACAGACTATTGAAATCAGGGTTCTGTTAAAGTATTTAATATAAATATGAGTTCAGGTTTTAAAAACAAAGAAAAAAAAGGTAGAATTCCCTGATGTGCTCATGTCACAAAAGGTTTTCCTGATGCCCTTGAACAAATACTATCTTTAAAAATAATCCTGTTTCTCTTTTACAATAAAAATCCCATAGTTATGAGATAATGTCAGCAGGCCAAAAAAACCACACAACAAAGGGTCCTGGTGCCAGACAGAAGTCTGGGATCACGAAGTTCTGCCCCCTCCTTATCTCGTCCCGAATGATTAACCACGTGGCTGTGATAGTTTTCAGATAGATTCTAGGGAGTGACAGGTGCTCAGCGTTCTCTGCCATTATTGACCTGCTTTTTCCCCCTCATTTATTTATGGAAGAGACTTGTTCTGTGTTTTACGCAGTTAGGACCAAATGTAAGCCCTGTGCATGGGGTGCCAGTAAAATCAAGCCCTTACCCAGAACATGACGGATCTCAACCTGCAGTTCCCAACAGAAACAGGTGCAGACACCTTATAAATTGAATCCATCCCTGCCCTCACTAAGGCCCTGGTCCTACAAGATGTCCCATGTGGAGTAACCCCAGCACAAAGGGCCCTGCAGCACTGAGGGGTTACCCTATACGGAGTCACTTGAAGGACTCGGTCCTTGTTTGTTTCACTGTTCAAATAGACATAATCACTGAGAATAACTTCCTGAAACGTTACAGACAATAGTGAATGTATCCTGCTGTCACACAATGACTGCTCTCTGAAATGTCACAGCGCTCTCATGAAGTCTAATCTTTCTATGGTTTTTCTAAAACAGTCACAGAGGCAGGTGGAGGAGCTCAGAAAAACTTCCTTGGCTATGGCATTTTTATCATTCTCAGTAAACTTTGCGTCTGTCACAGAAACATCCAGATATATGTATCAGCCATTGCACAGATGCAACTGGGAAAAAACACCCACTGCAAAATATTCCACTATCAGCCAAATACAATGCTCTGTCCTTGGTCCTCTTCTCTTCTCCCTCCACAGCTTATTTCTTGGTAATTTCATCCTCAAACACAAATTCAACTACCAGCTCTATGCTGAGGACTCACAGACCTTCCTCTACTCCCGATCTGTCACCACCTGGCCAAACTAAAATCTTGGCCTGTCTCTTTGACATCTCTAGCCATCAACTCAAGATGGACATGGCTAAAACAGAAGTCTTGATCTCCCTCCTCCTCCAAGCCCTCCCTGCTACCTGCGCTGTGGACAACACCACCAGCCTGTCGGTCTCTCAGGCTTGTAACCTAGATGTCATCTTCCACTTGGACCTCTCATAGGTCCTCACATCCAGGCTACATCTAAATCTTGCTGGTTCTTTCTGAACAACATTTATAGGATACAGCCTCTCTCATCCATCCAGTCAAAACTCTTGTCATCTCGCCTCCTGCAACCTTCTCCTTTCTGGCGTTGACAAATGCATCCCTCCTCTGGTGCCCCATTCTCTATCACATCAGACACAAGCTACAGAAGCCACCACAAATGGTGTTGCTGGGACTGGCACTTTTGCTGGTAATCTCTGCTACCTCAAGGACTCGGCAGCCATGGAAAAATGAATTGCTATCTTAGCCCTCCTTTTACCAAAGCTCTGCCTTGGGGAGGGGATCTGGGAAGCAGCAGTTTTCTCATTCTCCTGGATAATCTGCTTTTTAACCAATGTATGAACAGCGGCCCAAACTTCAGAAGTTCGACAACTACGTTAGGTGCATAAATCCAAATGTAGGCCCTTCAATAAATGGTCTGATTTTCAGACGGCCCCAGCAGCTCCTACTGAAAACCCGGAGGCTGTGGATGGAGCTGTCTAACTTTAGCCATCCAACGGAGAACATCTTGGCCTTTTTATTGTTCATATTTGGCACTTCTCTAGCCCCTTCCACTGGAGGCTGTCCAAGTGCTGTATGTATACTCATCAGTTAATAAACCCACACAGCACTCTTGTGACTCTTCGGCAGCTGGTGGACAAGTGCCCACTAAGCTACGGTCGGGACTTCTAGACTCAGTCCATCTGTGACCTCGGCTCGAGGTGGAACTCAGGAGTTAAAATGAAAGGAACCTGAACTGCGCTGGTCCTGACAGTCCCAACTCTACAGCCCTCTGATTCACATTCAAGCTATGAAGCATTTCTCTGAAAAGATGCATTTTTATATCCCACTTCTGCACCCCCTCACCCTCCACCCCTAAATAAAAGAGCTCTCTGAACAGAGAAAACCGGCGATAGGTGGGGAGTGAGAGAGAAGCCCCTTCCCCAGAGAAAGGTCTGAAAGAAAAAGACTGTAGGTACAGGGGTTGAGTTACACACGTTAAAATTAGCTGACCTTTTCAAGAGCTAATTTTAGACTCCATTAAACATTCTCCATTTCTCCATTCAAACCTGCAATTACTGAGAATAAAAGAGAAAGTTCAGTTTCTGGGGATCAGGTTCATGCTTTTCTGAAGAGCCTGGTATCTCATGTGTGTGTTGTGGCGAGGGAGGCCCGTTCTGCCCCTCCGCGGGTCCTGTACCCTTTTCGGGTACACTGGTGGTATTGGCTGGGTGGGAGCAGGGGGAGCGCCCGGTCCCGTCCTCTACCCCGAGCTTCAACCCAGGGACCCTGTGAGGAGCAGCCGCAAACTGCTTAGTCCATGAGAGCTTCCACCTTCCCTGGGTCGCCTGTCCTTGGCCCCACTGCTCATGGCCCGCTTCCTGGAACCAGGGCAAGGGTTTTCCCCCCATCCCTCCTCACCGTGGGTCTCTCTGTCCCTGTGATCCATCCATTTGGGTGAGGTCACCCCACCTCAACTCCATTACCCAGTTGTCTGGGCAGCCGGGTCCTCCTTCAGGCCTGTGTGCCCATGACCCTGCCCAGGAGGGCTTCTCCTTAACTCTGGTACCTTTTGTGTTGTGGTAGCAACTGTAATCCTCCAAGCTCCGCTCCGCTCCTCCTCTTAACTCCCTTTCAGCTGCACCTCTCTGGGACAGGGAGGCTTTTAACTGCTGGGGCAAGCTCCTTAACTGGCCTCAGCTGGCCTAATTGCCCTGGAGTAACCCCAGCTAAATTACTCAGGGAACAAGGATTTGTTGATCCTGGGGCTGGCACTCAAATAGTAGCACCCTCCTACACAGGTAATCAGTTGAGTCCTGGATCCAGTGCCCCCCCCAGGCTGGGGGAGGGGCCTCTAGCAGTGGGCGGGCACCACCGGCACTCAAATAGTAACACCCTTCCCTACCGAAAAAAGTAAAACAAAGCATCCATAGGGTTATGATCGTGTCTTCTCCAGTTACCACCCTTTCCTTCTACAGGCTGACTGGAGTCCTGTTTTAACTCTGCTCGCTTGGCGTTAGGGCGCTGTAATCTCCAAATGTGGCACAAACGCAAGCTACGGCAGACTTCCAGCAAACAGGGAAAGACACACTGTAGATTTGTTAAGTCATTTTTTCCCTCTCTTGGTAGCCCTTCTAACGGTTGAGATTCCTTTTTTGGGGGGGAAAGGGGGAAACCATTTTCAATGGATGCTTTCTGGTTCTACTTTTTTGAATTTTTTTCTTGGCCACTTGCGGTAGATTGCTTCTTTTTGCATTCACACAGAGTCTGTCGATAGGTCTGTTTCATCAGTAAACTGAAAATTATTGCTTAAAATAAAAAACAAAAAGCCACTCTCCTGTAGACATCAGGTCTGGCCCTGTCACGGTGTGCTCTTCCCATGATGTCCAAGGATTTTTATCTCAGTCGGCTTTTCCTGCTCTAAACATCTCTGACATTTACATTACAGGTAATGGAGGGTAGAGGCTGTGTGGCCAATTGGGGTTATGCGCCCAACGGTGCCTTAATGGAAGACCAAAAGGCCTGATTCCCCTCTCACTTACACAGTGTGAATAAAGAGTAACTCCAATTAAGTCAGCAGAGTTGGTGTAAAGAAGAGGAGGAATCAGGCCCTAAAAATCAAATTATGGTGAAATATCACAGTGAAGGGGGAATAAAAGGCACAACCCCCTGTTAGGTTGAAAGGTGCTAAAGGTCTGCCCTCAGAGGAGCCTTTGAGCCAAAGACAATCACAGATCCCCTTAAAGTGAATGGATGTGCCAAACACTCTTACAGACTCAAAGGAAGGGGCAATTAAGCCTGTATCTATCGAAGAGACAACCACAGACAACAAAAGGGACCACCCTAGGCACGTGGCTGGTCACAGCGAAACCATGTGGGCTGAGGGGTTTGGCCTGGTTGCAATCAAAGGGAACAGAACGTGGCTTTTGTGGCCTGTGTATTATAGAGGCAGAAAGCCTGGAGAAGCACCCCTGAGCCTAACCCGGGGCAAACAGTGGCAGGCTGGAGGGTTTCTAAGCAAGGGTTTCCGCTGTGTTTAGGGAAACAGGACTTTGTGCACATTTTGTCACTAAACAAGCTCACATCCAATAAACTTGACTCATATAATCAATTTTGCCTCCTAACAGAAACATCCATGCAAGACCTTGAACATTGGCTACCCGCTACAGCCAAATGGGCCAACTCCCCTCTCTCGACCTCCTTGCCGGGTGCCAGGGGTATACACAAAGTATTAAATGGAAACAAAAAGCCAGGCGATTCCCACCCAAGATGTAAGAACCCTTGATTTATTACAATTGCATTGACATCATTTAAATATGCCTTCTCATTCAACAGAAAGTACGCCATCATTCCAACTATCGCGCAGCTGGCAAAACTAAAGGGGCCACATTTGTAAATATGCCATGACTGGATGTGAGGCTTCAGTCCTGCAACGCCAGTGCTGAACTTTAAGCACATGAGAAATCCCTTTGACGTCACCAGGAGTGGAACAGGGGTTCTCATGAACAGAACGTTAAGCACGGGTGGAAGAAGTCTTTGCAGAATCAAGGTCTTAGTTAATATTTTTTTAAACTAGCAATGAACATTTATTTTCCTTTAGTCCCTCACCAAAGGCTCTTAAGGAAAGTAAGGAGTCACAGGATAAGGAGGAAGGTTCTCTCATGGATCAGTCACTGGTTAAAAGATAGGAAACAAAGGGCAAGAATAAACAGTCAGTTTTCACAATGGAGAGAGGTAAAAAGCAGGGTCCCCCCAGGATCTATACTGGGACTAGGGCTGTTCAACATATTTACAAATGATCTGAGAAAAGGGGTAAACAGGGAGGTGGCAATGTCTGCAGACCATACAAAAGTACTCAAGATAGTTACACCCAAAGCTGACTGTGAGAAGTTACAAAGGGATCTCATACAACTGGGTGATGGGGCAACAAAATGGCAGCTGAAATTCAGAGTTGATAAATGGAAAGTAATGCACATTGGAAAACATAATCCCAATTATACATACAAAATGATGGGGTCTCAATCAGCTGTTAGCACTCAAGAAAGAGAGCTTGGAGTCATCCTGAATAGTTTTCTGAAAACATCTGCTCATTTGTAGCAGCAGTCAAAAAAGGCTAACAGAATGTTAGGAACCGTTAGGAAAAGGATAGATAAGACAGAAAATATCATACGGCCACTTTATAAACCATGGTATGCTCACACCTTGAATACTGTGTGGAGTTCTGTGTGCCTCATCTCAAAAACGTATTATAATTAGAAAATGGGCAGAGAAAGGCAAGAAAATGGGTTGGGGTATGGAGCAGCTTTCGTATGAGGAGGTATTAAAAAGATGAGGCCCATTCAGATTAGAAAAGAGACGACTAAGGGGGAATATGATAGAGAGCTACAAAATCACGAATGGATATGGAAAATTAATAAGAAAGTGTTATTTACCCCTTCACGTAACACAAGAAGCTGGGGTCACTCAATGAAATTAATAGGCAGCAGATTTAAAACAAATATAAGGAAGTACTTCTTCACATAATGCAGTCAATTTGTGGAACTCATTGCTAGGGGATGTTGTGAAGGCCAAGAGTATGACTGGGTTTAAAAAAGAATTAGTTAAGTTCACGGAGGATAGGTCCATCAATGGCTATTAGCTAAGATGGTCAGGCATGCAACCCCATGCTCTGGGTGTCCTTAGGCATCTGACTGCCAGAAACTGGGACTGGAGGACATGGGATGGATCACTCAAGAATTGCCCTGTTCTGTTCATTCTCTCTGAAGCATCTGGCACCAGCCATTGTTGGAAGATAGGATACTGAGCTAGATAGACCATTGGTCTGACCCAGTGTGGCCATTCTTCTGGTTTTATGTACCCCCTGCCAGTCTCCTTTACTTCATTCATTGTTTTCAGTCCTGTGGCTAGAAAATGATCACAGTGTGGAAGCAGTGACATGAAGACATCAAAAATAATCACAATTCATTCATGACAAAGAAGAGAGGGAGTCGGGGTAGAAGGGATCTTTTAGGAGGGACTTGAGAACTGATCAATTAGGAGAGCCAAGAGGAGAGGAAAGAGGAGGAGGCTGACACTGGGCTTGGCACTGTGGCTGATCGTGGCATCTTTGGATGCATAGACTTTTCGATTCTTGAGAGGCTGTGGTGGGCGGAAGTTGTTGGTCATTTTCACTAGAGATGTGCCAGTGGCCGGAAAGAGAACTGTGTTGACAAATGTGTTCAGCTGCAGAGGTAAGAGACAAAGAGAGATTTCAATCCATTTAATTATGCTCAGTCAAAATACTTTTCTGGCCCCTGATTCAGCAAAGATTTTAAGCACATGCTCATCTTTAAATGCATGTTTAAGTACTTTCTTGAATAGGGATGGATTAAATGCGTGCTTCAGGGTTAAGTACATGCTTAACTGCTTTGCTAAATTGGGACCTAGGCAGATATAGAAATCCACCCAGTGCTTCCCTGTGACACAGGGGTGCTCACTCTTGGACCAGGCTCCTAATACTTGGTATTTTTCTTAAAAACCCAGCTCCTGGAGTCAAGTGATCCCATGAGACTCTCTGCTTCCAGTACCAAAAAAAAAAAATTAATTTAGCTCTCAGAGCTGTGGAGAAAACCTTCAAACCAGGACACGAGTGCACCCAGCAGTTTAGAAACCAGGAGGCCAATACAATAACCCCAGACTATTATTTTTGGGAAATCTCATCATTTTTAAGCCAGTTTCATTATTTTTGAGGCCCAGCGGATGACTTTTGAATGCTCGGTGCTAGCCAGGGGGAAGCTGGGTTTGCAGAGCAGCCCTGATTCAGGGAGGGACTTTCCATCAGTCTGTCTGATCCTCATGGAATCAGAGAAGGAACCAGCAGGTAACCTTGGGGCACCGTTGCCCACAGAGCTCTGCCCACTGGCCCTAACAGGCAGCAGGGTAATGCACACAGCAGACAACAGCTGACAGCTATTTGTTCTGAACTACCTTTGTGGCAAACACAGCCCATGGTTGAGAATTTCCTGCTACCCGATCCCCCATGTACAGGGCGGGGTTTTGGAGGGGAGGTTGCAAGGATGTTTCTGGAGATAGCCAGGGGGTGGAAAGCAGCTTTTCTGTTGCTTTGATTTACTGTCTGGTTTCGTTAATTTGTTCCTGTTCCTGACTGCTGACTGCGGCTGGCAGGCGGTGCGCGCTATCCACATCTGATTTCTTCATGTTGCCCGGTGGTCATGATTGATTAAGTTGCTATAAAACTAGTTAGTTGTCAGGGCCCCTAGAGCTGCTTATGCAAGTGATTTATTACTGTTTCCATCTAAAGAAATAAAAAGAAAAGTGGCTGCTCAAGTCACGGGATGTCATTGAGTCACCCAATCAAGGAGAAGCAGCAACGGCATGGACTTTCCAGCACAAAACAGTTGTGCTTCCATTTTGCGGGGGTGATTCTGTCCACACTCACATTGGTGGAAAGCCAGAGTGATTCCACTTACAAATCTAAGTCAGAGGAGAATTCAGCTGTGGGAAATGTACAGGCTTTGCAAATATTTACATGATGAGCAGGTGGGATGGCCACCATCTTGGCTGACACCACATGGGTGGGTCGGAAGGAGGCTCTGGCTCCCAGCTGCCCTGACTAGCTCTTGATCATCTCTCACCCCCAGTATGACTTTAGTGCAGCGATACTCAGATCTCAGTGGTTCAGGAGTCGAATTAGCAATCAACCAAAAGAGCCACAGTCATGTGAATTCCTTGTTTCATTTACTAGCGTCCTAGTCACATTTACACAGCATGACGGGGGAAATGTTTGGTGTGTGCGTTTATATATTATTCTCCCAGCAAACAACTTAACAACTTAGGGCAAGCTGATAACGTAACTGGTTAATAACACAGTAAAAGCATCCTGACTGGTTAATAACTAAATCATTAAATCACCCCATGTTTTAACATCACGTGCTGCAAAGAGCAGCAGGAGACAGACTAAAGAGCCCGTTGCAGCTCGCTAGCCACAGTCTGAGTATCATTGCTCTAGGGAAAATGACCTGGGACAACCAGAGCTAGAGGCATGAGCTAAATAACTGAGACCTGTACCGGACAGACGTCTTCTGTGCACACAAAACACACACTGGCAGTTTGGTACACTGGCAATTTCCCAGTCCTCGCTGAAGAACAAAACCTGACTTTACTAACCACAGCAGGAGGAACTCCATGCTCAGAGACGTTCCCTGCGTGGGGGAAGGGCGGGGGGTTTGATTCCCCACTCTTAGGCCGGCTCTGGCACACAGAGTGGTGCAGGGTCCTGTCCCCGGGAAGAGATGCACTAGAACAGAACTGCCAAGCCCGTGTTGCTTGGATGTTGACCGGTTCCCCTTGGGAGCGCATGTACTTGAAATTGCTATTTGTGCCCGTCTGGAATGGGTTTCAGCTCCAGCGCCTGCAACAGATGGTCCTGTGCATGGATGGCAAGAGACAACCTGAACAGGAGAGCTGCTCCCTCAGCTGGGATTTGAAACGAACTCTGGCTACAGAAGACCCTCGGCTGGATTCACCAAAGCAGGAATTTCCAGCAGAGCTGTGCTGCGCTGTTACCTGAGACTGGCTGATGGGGATGGGCTCCTCAAACACGGTCCAGACGACAATCTCCGCACAGCCAGGGGTGGTCAGCGAGCCCTGGTAGCGGTAGTACTTGGAGAGCTGGGCCTTGCTGGGAAGAAGGTTGTTCAAGCAAAATGTGGATGCTAAGTCCACAAAATCTCCTTGAGAGAGAGAAAGCGAGAACAGCCATCATCATAAAAATCCATCCGGGGGGATGAACCGCTTGGAGGAGGGACATCTCTGAACCTACAGGGGCACCATCCACTGCCCTGCGCCTTGCACCTTTTGTCACCGCAGCCACTGCTACACCGCCAGCATCTTGCTCTGATTGGCTGCCCTCACGGCCCCTCCACGAGTCAGTCAACAGGTGACCGTGTGAGCACGGGACCGGAGGGTACCAGGCCTGGAGGACATGCGTTGCTCCTCCCCGAGCAGGGAAGGAGGAACCACCGTGATATCATTGGCAGACAGCTCCAGCTGGCTCTGGGTGCCAGACTTTCCACCCCATGCATTGGCTCCAGGAAGCCCAGCTCCTCGGATTCTCTCAGACGCTGCGCACGGCAGATCACGCTCGCGTTAGAGGAGGGCAGGCCATGTAGCTTCCTGGCAGTGACGCCCCAGGAGCTACCCAGTTACACTGTGGCATGGAAACGAGTCAAAGGTCCTTGACACCAGGGATTGGTGCCCCCGCGCATCCCCTTCCCTCTCGCTTCCGAGCTCCTCACGTTCTCTGGCAGAGGAGCCGAGGACTCACCTGCACGGGAAATGTTCTTCAGGCCGGCTACAATCGTGTTGTAATTGGAGTTATCAGCATCGGACACCTGCCAGTCACCACAGAGGGAGAATGAATGACCAGGCCAGGGCAGATCTCAAGCCTTCTATTTGCAAGGTGAGTCAGAATGGGTCCAGAACAAATACTGGGGGCCCTGGAAGCCAAGAGTGTTTGCAAGCTCTTGTGGAAGGTGTCTGGGAAACCTGTGCCTCTGCTGTTCTTCCACACCTTAGACAATGGCAAAGACTTACATTCTTATAGCACCCGCTAATCCCAAAGAGTCCAAAGTGCCTACAAACTAGCGTATGGACTATACAGTCAGACCACTTCAACCTCCACCGAAACTCAGCCGCCTGTGAGGCCTGCGTACCCACTGCCCAGCAGTGAATAACGCATCCGACAGACGCTCCAAGAGTTCTAGGAAGGCAGAGGTCAACAGCACGTGTGAATTTGGCCCCGGCGCTGGAGTTCACAGACCCTCTCTTATGAAACACGCTGGGGGCTCTTTAATGACATTTCCCACATTAGGATGCTTTCAAGCTTTCTTTACCAGCCTATTGTAGATTTCATTTTGGCTCCCCACGCCATGCCTATGGTGGGCTGCTATTCTGCAAGGGGGAGAGGTGTAGTTCACTCAGTGGGGATTTCTACTCTGTCCGTCCAGGGTTGTGTTTTAGGGATCGTCTTCCATTGGGGTGAATGTCAAACCTGTGTACCCCTTTCCCCAGTGCATTCCAGTGGAACAGTTGAGGGACCAAAGCGGGATGCCAGGCCCAGAGGGCTGCACTTTGCCCTGCTCTCTGGCCCGTGGTGCAGCAGTCCCATGGGGAATTAAAATCTCAGCTCAGAGACTAAACCAACAGTTACCATCGGGGCACGGTGAGCGCAATGACTTTGAAGCAAGCCACATGCATGTTTCCTGGGCCTTGCAGGGACACAGCCTGTGCCCAGAGGATTCACAGCACACCTGAGCCGCGGCAATCAGACCCCGGTGTTTCCATCAGCCCTGGAGGCAAAGTGCTATTTCCAGTGCTGGTTAAAGGCACTGACTTGGCAGCTCTGGACTCGACAAAGGGTCTTCAGACCCAGGACGGGTACTCTCTGGGCAATGACAGTGCAAAGGGCCTCGTGCTGCTCTGCACCCGCGAGCCCCAGCCTGACACAGACGTTCTCTCTCTAGGGGAGCTCTAGCTAGACTGACACCAGTGGTACAATTTGGTAACGTGGTGGCCCAGAGTTCATCACAGCACAAGGTGGGATTTCCAGCAAAGAGCTTTTTGTTTTTTAAAAGGCCAGGACTGCAGGATCCTCTCTGCCACATCTTCAGGGTTCCTCGGGGGGATCTTGCAGTGAAAGTACAAGCCAAGGGCCAGGCCCTGGTGGGATGATTTAGTTGGGGTTGGTCCTGCTTTGAGCAGGAGGCTGGACTAGATGGCCTCCTGAGGTCCCTTCCAACCCTAATCTTCTATGGGTCCATGATTTTTGACTTACCTTGAAGAAGAACCCCAGGACAGCCAGCCCATTCGGATGCCCTTTAGCCTCGCTGATGCTTTTGTACTTGTTGTTCATGTGAACAATGTGCAACTAAAGAGGAAAAAAACACAGAAGGAGGGTGAGACCTGTTCCAGGCAGTGGTGACGTTTCCCCACCAGTCACAGGGACAGCGAGCAGACATTCAGCTCTCCGCTTCCAGAGCGCTTTGTGGCAAACGGCTCACATAGCTCCTTCGCCTCAGTGGCCATCTGCCCCCGTGACACTCCAGGGCCTGGTTCTCTTTTAAACCAAGGGCCCTTCACACCACTCTGGAAGTGCAGCAGGGCCTTAGCATAGGTATCAATGACATGCGTGCTCAGTCTGAGACCTCTTTACGCTGCCAGTAACAGAGAATCAGGCCCTCCGCGTTCTAAGGGTGCATTAAAATTTCCTCCCCTTCACGAACAGGAGGGTCCTGGGGCAATCGCGCTCAGCTGTTCCCTGGCTACCTACGCTCCCCGGGCATGCATGCTGCAGAGACACATGCCTTATACACCACCTAATAATCACCGTCCATGAATCACTGTGTCAGGAAATGAATAACCCCCATTTAAACGTTCCACTGGAGCCCTGGCGGGCGTTTTGCTCCCCGTTTGATCTCCAAATGGAAGGAAAGGGCAGTAAGATTAATCTGCTGACAAAGGAGCTCCCCAAGAGCTCACCCTCGCCTCTGGGAAGGGCGGCTCCTCAGTGAGGCTGTGTAGTAAGTAGTGGGGACGGGATAATTAGTGGACGCTAATGTACCTCAAGGAGGTTGCACAGATCTCCACTGCCAAAGACCAAGGAAACCAGATCACTTCCAGTCAGCCTCCATCACTGAGGAGCCTAAGTCTCACTCTTCCGTTCACATCAGGGTCAAGACCGCACACCAGCCCTGCTGCCCCAAATCCTAATGACTGGTGCCTACCCCAGAAAGGCCCTGACTGCTCATCGCCTGTGCAGTGCTAACCAGTCTAAACTTTAGTCCTGGGTGTTTGTCCACAGAGACACTCAGACGTGAAGCTTGGGGAAACCAGCACGCCCAACAACAAGAGCTTCCAGTGAAGAACAGGAAGGAGAAGAACAGAGGGTGAGAAAACGTGGGCGAGCAATCACAGCTACACATGCCAGCAATGTCTCCTCTAACAACTGCTGCTGTACGGCTACCCACAAGGTGCATCTTTTGCTCCACACTCTCTCTGAGCTATAATAAATAGTTTACACACAGGGTGGCTTTCATCTAGAAAGATATCAAAGCATATGACGGCATACATACACCCACACTATATATAGTCCCCACATATTATATATAAATACACACACATCACTGAAAAACAGACTCTTCTGCTGTAAATGGAGCACACAGAACTCTGCACCACAGGGCGGAAGGGAGATTTCAGCTAAGCGTACTAAGGCTAAGCTTTATTCTCAAGAGATGCTAATGGCGCATTGACGACCAGCAGATCGGACTGTCTAAAAAGTCCACTGCACAGTACACGGGATTCTGTTTGTCGCCAGCGTATAAAGAGCTGAGTACACTCTACTGGAATCTGAATCTGCCATCCTGGAGAATGTAAGTATCTCTAATCACCCCCTGTAAGGTGATTTAGAATAAATATCCACATTCCAGTGTCCTAAAGCCCTTGGCAGAGTTCACCCAATCAGACAGTTTGATGGGTGGAGTATTTATTGCCTTACAGCTCTGAACAAAATGGGCATCTTGTGCCAAGGGGAGAAAACACTTGCTTTAATGAAAAAGTCGTCCTTTACAAAATGAACAATACTTAATGTATTCTGAACATACAGCTGAACAAGCCTTCTAGCTGCAGGTCGTATGTCCCACTCACAGCACAGACTCTGGCATGGAACATTTTACCCTCAGGGGAGTTGTCGTTGCCTCATGGTCCGATTCTCTTCTATGGGCTGGGATCCCCACCCAAACTACATCTCCCATGATGTGCCATGGCTTGATGCTTCACCAAGAGGGGAGGCTGTGGTGCATCATGGAAGATGTAGTCCAACAAAGGAACAGGCCTATAGAAGTGAACGGGCACGCGAGGCTGGCATCTGAACTACAACTCCCATGAGGCGCTGCTGTGGCATTTCAGAATAGAAATATTTTGGTTTACGATTATTCACTGGAACCTTGAAATTGTCCATGGAAAGTTTCAATGACAATAAGTATTTTTTATTGAAATTTTCCATGGGGACGGGGGGGGGGGATTTTTTCAATCAGCTCTTACAAACACTAGTCCAAAAAATCCAGATAGGTGGGTTCACTTGGGGTTTGCTGAATCCCAAGATTCTTTCTGGGTGTCTGGCTGATGAGTCTTGTACACATTCTCAGGGTTTAACTGATCACCGTATCTGGGGTCAGGAAGAAACATTCCCCCAGGGCAGATTGACACAGACCCTGGGGGTTTTTCACCTTCCTCTGCAGCATGGGGTACGGGTCGCTTGCTGGTGGATTCTCTGTACCTTGAAGTCTTTAAATGATTATTTGAGGACTTTGGTATCTCAGTCGTAGGTTAGGGGTCTATTACAGGAGTGGGTGGGTGAGGTTCTGTGACCTGTGTTGTGCAGGAGGTCAGACTAGATGATCATAATGGCCCCTTCTGACCTTAGAGTCTATGTGATACGTACATTTATCTGGGATCTTGTGAGGCTCGAGTGCATAGTCTTAATCATTACCTTGGTCAGTAACAGGCCATGTTCTCTTCAATATGCTGCTACGAACCCTACTATGACTATGAACTACAACTCCCATAAGGCACGGCCACTCTCCCCGCTTACCTCCATGGGGAACTGGTGTCCATCAATGGTGTGCTCCGAGCCATTCCCCTTGAGGTCCCCCCAGTGGAAGTGGAACTGCAGCGCTCGGTATTTCTCCAGGAGACCCCCACTGGTGATATTGATATAGTCACTCACAGACTCTCCTTCCAGCCTCATCACCACTGTAAAGAGGCCAGAGCAAAGTAAGAGAGGGGAACCACGTCGCTGCAATCCCACCAGCCTCACCAAAGGACGGCGGCAAGCTCACATGTATGCAAAGCCAGTGAGGGAGAGGCGTGCAGGAGCATGGGAGCCCAATTATCCAGCTCACACCTCTACTATTTCCATAGAGCTGGGCAAACCTCAAGGCCATTCTTCTCAGACACAAGACATCCTCAGGTTAGTAACAGAGCCAAATGCAAGACTCTGTGCTCCTTTTTGGTTCTGTGTTTGTACAGCACCTAGCACGATGGGGTCCTGCCCCATGACGGGGCTCCTGGGTGCTACCACAAAACAAATAATGAAGGGACTCCCATGATGTAACCCAGGCCTTCACAGTGCACATCCCCTTGGAAAACAGAGCTTAGGGGTAAAGAAAGGAGGGACAGAGGGAGCCTGGCATAAATACCCACCCGTGTGCCCGTCGTTCATGAGCCTCCATTTGCCTGGCGGGGCCTGGTCATAGCCCTCAAAGAGGATGTCTCCTAGGTTCCTGTCTCTCTGCACTTTGCGCCTGTCAATGTTAATGGGCGACTGGCTCTCTCCTCCGCAGTCCTTCGCGAAGTCCTTCCAGTGCCCGGGGCCTGCAGAGAGGGGGGTAAACAGGGGCCACATGGGGACAAGCAGCCACGGAGAGGAAGGAAGGGTCCTAGGGACATCACAGGAGGATGCCCTCCCGGGCCAGCCAGAGGAGCTTTTGGGGGCACGTGTTAAAGTGGAGCTTTGCATTAACACTGCCGAGGGCTCCTGGCTGCCCTGAGTTCAGTAAGCGAGTGCTGGTAAAAGCAGCACGTCCGCATGCGAGCGCTCTCTGCCCGCAAAGGACACAGTGTTCGCCAGCGCAGTCATTAGTCTCTCCCTCCATGGTCCCCCCCCCCCCAAGTGGCCGCTCACTTAGCTAACCGCCATAAATATTAATGAGCAGGGTCTTAGTCAAGCCTCATTCATAATTCAGCAGGATTTCCTCACTATATTGAGGGTCTATATTTAGCCCAACAGACAGCCCTGGCTCTGTGCGCTAGAGTCACAGTCCCTAAAGGGCAAGCTCTGCTTACACGAGCTCTGCTTCCTCACTGGGTTCCCTCTGCTCCTCCCATGTCTCCTGTGGAGAGGGTCTCCTCGCCCAGCTGCACCCATCTCAGCCCTGCCCCTTTGCCCTCGGTCTTGCATAAACCCCAACTGCTTCGGCCGCCTTTCCCCCCATACTCTCCCCCCCGCACACCCCGAGGGCCTGTCCTCCCTCGAGCGTTTGACACTGTGCCCTCTCCAGCCCGCTCCTTGCTCAGCACTTCGTAAAGATGCCCAAGGCTTCAGTCCTCCCTTTAGGCCTAGCTTACGCTCCTATCCCCGAGCCGGTTTGGAGAACTAGGGAGTCCTGTCCCAGGCTGAAGACCGTTCCTGCCTCCTTCAGCTTCCTTCCGCTTCCCCGGCAAAGCCTGCGCTTCGGCAGACGAAGGAGTCCTGGAACCTGCTGCATGTGTGCAGTAAAGCTGGAGACACCAATGTCTGTATACAGACTCATCCAGAACCCATGGCCCGGTAGCATCCATTTGAGTCCCCCACAGCCACAATGGTCATCTGTGAGCCTTAGGCCTTTGCGCAAGACAGCAGTAAACCCTTGCCTAACACTCAATAAGCCATCAAGACTGAGCCGAAGCCACCAGGCAATGCCACCAATAATTGGGTGACTGTAGCCACCACCACTTTGGTGATGGAACAGGACAGGTGATCAATGAACCATCACCACACCGGTGAGCCCAATGGTAGCAAATGGCTGGCTCTGCTGGCTACAGTCACAGGCTGCTAGGGAGCTGGGATAGTTTCAGTGGAAGCCATAGTGGGTAATATTAATCTGTGAGGTGCACAACCTTGTCTGGCTTCCTTCCTCATTACATTCGTCCCGATCAGTACTGTTTGGGCTGCTGAAATCCAGCTCTTTCACTTTATAATGAGCAGCACAAAGGACATCTGCGTTATTGCAGCAGCCCAGAATCTGGGAGGAGAAGATGCCACCATTAAAAGCAAAATATTAAGCCAACACATCAGCAGTCTCCCAGCTCCCCGGGTCAGCTGGAGACCAGGAACAACGTCACCGAGATTTGGCTCTCTCTGAATCGCATGAGGAGTCAGGGTTTTGCTCCTGTTACGGGGCTGTCAGGAAGGCACTCAGATACCCACGAAGCAAAGCTGCGGATCCTTCCCTCTTGCTCCACACCTGATCAGTGGCAGACACTGAAACAGCATTCCAGGGCGGGGTGCTATTAGCTCCATTTTACAGATGGGAAACAGAGGCACAAAGACATTAAGTGACTTGCTCAAGGATATGCAGCAGAGCAGGGAATAGAACCATGGTCCCCCAAACTGGTGCCCAAACTACTAGGTCTCTCACACCTGGAAGGACTGTGAGGAGTACGCCAACATGTCTCAGTACGCAACGTTTCATTGGTACGACTAAGGGGGAGTTGGTAGAGATGTATAAAATCATGACTAGTGTGGAGAAAGTGTATAAGGAAGTGTTATTCACCCCTTCACATAACACACAAACCACAGGTCATCCAACAAAATTAATAGGCAGCAGGTTTAAAACAAACACAAGGAAGTATTTCTTCACACGATGCACAGTCAACCTGTGGAACTCATTGCCAGGGGATGTTGTGAAGGTCAAAACGATAACTGGGCTCAAAAAAGAATTAGCTAAGTTCATGGAGGATAGGCCCATCAATAGCAATTAGCCAAGATAGTCAGGGATGCAACCCCATGCTCTGGTGTCCCTAAGCCACTGACTGCCAGATGCTGGGAATTGGATGACAGGAGATGGATCACTCGATAATTGCCCTGTTCTGTGCTCTCCCTCTGAAGCATCTGGCACTGGCCATTGTCGGAAGATACGATATTGGGCTAGATGGATCATGGTCTGACCCACCATGGCATTCTTATGATAACATGTACAAAAAAATCACACTAGGCCTTTCAGTGCCACATACATGTGAGAAACAAAATAGCTCAGAGATATACGGGAAAAGGATTGTCCTCATAGAAGTCACTCTCCTGTATAAGTCCGATACTGGCATATAAAAGGTACGCTATTTATGTACCATTCACATGGAAGTTACCCATTTTGGTTAAACTTTATATTAAGACTCCATTTTATAAATAGTTTATAAAGGGTTAATAAATAATTCGCAGATGTTATAAGCATGTTACCGACATAAATAGCATGTGTTATAGATGATTCTCAGCACATCATTCAGAGGTATTATAAATGGCTGTAAACCACGGTTATAAACAGCTTGCTGATCTTTGAACTAACCATTGATTAACCATTCATTTAAACATTTATTCATCTTTTTAACCCTTTATAAACTATTAACAATGGCTCCCTTCACACCAAGGGTGACGGAAACTTTTAAACACGTGACTATGTTTAAGTAGGGGTGAAGCAACCAGTTTATTTGCGTGGTGGCAACGCAAAGGGTATTCCTAGCCTCCACCCCACGCTGTATTTCTCGTGGCAAATAAGAAGGATATGGCAGAGCCACCGCTAGAGCAAGGCAACACAAAAGCTGCTCTGAATTTAGTAAGACCCCAGAATCCTTGTGGGCCGAGAACAAAGAGAGCTGGGAGTTAGGCATGACCAAGAGGAGACAGTGACTGGAAAAAAGCCGCTGGGCTGAGCTTCTCCCTAGAGCCATGTTAGGAGATTGAAATGTGCAATGCTTTGGTGTTAAAGTGTTGGGAAAACCTCCTGATCCCCGGGACAGCACACAGGCCTGGCCTCTACCGCAATGCCAGAATAGAGGCTCCCCTTCAAACTGCCTCCCAAGCTGTCCCAAAGGCCACTGGCCTCAGCTGTGAGGGACCTGCTGATTTGCTATATTAGCATTCATGAAATTTAGGCTTCAAAGTGCACTCAAATAATTTACAGCATTAGCATAAAATGGATTAATTTCTTTTTCCTTCAGTTGGGTCTCCCCACTGTGAATTAGATCACACTTTATTCCAGAGCTTTCTCTACTGCTCCAGGGCTCTGCCTGGCGCAGAATTTTTATGCAAAAGATTAAAAAGATCCACAAGGCCTGACTCTGGTTTCACGTATACTGCTCCTCCACCCGTGTAATGGCTCTGACTTCAGGGGGGACAGCCCTGATTTAACCTGGAGGGAGAGGGAGTTGGATGGGCCCAATGGAAATAACCCAGCAGGTGCTTTGCAAAATGCAATTTAAAAATCTTTCTGAACTCTGGGGTTGCAAGGGCAGTTTTAGCTACCACAGCTCCTCTGATCTCTGTCCCCAAGACCCAGTCACTCATGTCCAAAACACATCATTTCCCTGGAGACAAAACTCCAACCATCATACAGAACAGGAAACGTCACGGAATTGTCTCACATAAAAGCACTGTGACCCGTCACTACACAATCACACCCACATTGCCCCACACACTCGCTGTCCTCCCACCACAGCCAGCCAGCGCACACACATTGATGGCACTCCCTTCATGTATACACACGCGCTCGCTCTCTCCCTACCACAACCAAACAGCACGCACTTTACACTGTCTTCTGACATGCACATGGCCACTCTACCCCAGGCAGGCACACACACGCGCACACACGTTAAACAATTTCTGAACTCACCACATTTGGGGTCCTGTGAATCGTAGCACCACGGATCTACAGAGGAAAGAAGAATTCAGAATATAGGCTGGTAGGAATAGAAAATCCTGCGTTAAAATCCACAGGTGTTTGCAGGGGCAAAGAGAGCTTGCTGTGTTCTCACTTTTCCTGCCCCATCATTCTAAGCTGCAATGCAGGGTTTGCAGAAAAATGCACAATCATGCACAGGCCTGATTGTACAGAGGCAACACGTAGAGAGGCAACGTATCTATCAGCAATGGCCTCAAAAGTGCCAGGTGGCTTAGTGGAGTTATTCCTCAGCAGCTTGGGAATTGAAATGAGAAGGGTCCACAGGGAGCCCTCTTGTGATCACCCTTTAGAATAAGTTGCCACAAGAACTGATATTGGGCTCCCTGTCCTGACAGTGACTAATGTGCTGGGGGATGGAGGGAGGAGCGGAGGCGATCCCAGTAATTATCCAGCGCTGTTTTCAAAGCAGATTCCTGCCCCGTTTCAGCAAAAATTGTCCATTCCTGCCTGTGTCGTGCTGTCACTGAAATGTACGGGTGGTCGTTTTTGCAAGGCTTTGGTGACATTTTCTCTTTTTGGCTGACACTGGAGTTTACCTGCGGTTTTAGAGGTAAATTTGGATGAATAACTTAGCTGAATTCTCACCATCTTTGTCACTAAAGCTGTGTGTCCTCCCTCAAATAACTTGGGCCTTGCTGTAACACACAGTATAAACGCTTGCCGCTTACCAAGTGGCTCCTTCAGCACCAGACGTATAGACTGGGGCTGGCAGGCCCTGGTTTGATACCTGCCAATGGCCATGGCATGTCTGGCCCTTAATCTGCAAACACACAAATGCTTAATTTTAAGAACAGGAGTGGGTCCCACTGATGTCTACCGGACTAGTCACGTGACTAACATGAAACATGTGTGTGTTGGCAGGACTGGACCTGTATGTGGCAACCGTCTGTTCTACAAGCACCATATTTTATTGCAGTTATTTCTGTACATGCCTTGGGAACCTTCTGATTACGAAGGCTTTGGAAATCACCGCAGCCTAAGAAACACTGGTGGTGGTGGCCCCGTTTTCCAGCATGCAGCTGATCTGTGAGGAGGATTAGCCACTCCCCACGCTGCAGCCCAAGCTGTCCTCCCACCACTTGCCCACCAAAGTGCCCAAATGTCAGCATGCAAGAACATACCTGCCCCCTTCTTCCTGTGACCTGTGGCAGCAGAGCAGGAAATTGAAAGGGAAGAGTGTTGAGAATCAATACAGAAGACCCCCAGTCCAGTGTCACAGTCACACAGATGCGTCCCGCGCAGTGCAGGTGGAACAGGTCTGTCCGACCAGTTGCCATTACTATAAATAGCACTGGATCCGCTACAATTTGGGCCTTACCTTTGTCCAAAAATATTTGCCAAAAGGAAAAACTGCTGCTGAAACCAGAGAGAAATGCAGGTGCTTTTCACCCCATCTTCCAGATGATCGTAGAAGATGCTAAATCAGCCTGGATTTACCCTCTAGCCTTGCAGTACCTCGCTGAACATGTCCTGCCAGCCAGATACACCGCCATCCATCACTACTTTGTTTACAGTGCTTCCTCAGTTTTTAACCCACGTCATTAAGCCTGTCCCATCCAGTTTGAATTCATTTTGAGAGTAAGGTTTCATGAGACCCTATATCAACATGCTTTCCTCAACGTCAAACGCAACATGCAATGGTCTGCATGGGTTTCATCTGCTGACACCACTGTCCTTCTGTGAAAGGAATGCAGTCTAGATCTGTTCTTGAACCCACCCTGCACGTTGCTCACGGATTCTGGTTCTGTTATCTTCAGGTGTTTCATTTTGTCCCCACTTTATAACTGTGGCATTGTTTTACTAGGAAGATTTGCAGGTTAGTAACTGCCAGGATCACCCCGACTTCATTTTATCCCTTGCTTTGTCTCCCGTCTTCCAGGATTTCTCTAGCTCTCTATGACCTTTCAAAGAAAAAAACAAGCCAGCTTCAGCGCTGTGAGTTGTGAACACACCGGGATGCTGTGACGCAGGGAAAGCAATCTGCATGTGTTCCGCTCAGTCCCTGCGTGTTCTTTTGAGGCAGTTCACTTTACATGTCGGAAATTAATGATTGCCTAGCAATTATCTTCTTCATTATTACTACAGCAGAGCCTAGGGGTCACATCTGATTTCAGGCCACCCCTGGGCTAGGCGCTGTGCAAACCCATAGGAAGAAAACCACCGCCCCAAAGAGCTTGCAATCAAAATAGACAAGACAGACAGGGACTCGGCTCCTCACCCCTACTTCAGCCCCTTTGTGCCAGATGAAAGGGCCGTCACAGCACACAAGAGCCCTTGAAGCCCTGTTTCTGGCTAGTAAAGAATTCTCCCAGTATAGACAGCCACAGGGCTGCTTTCAAGGACCCCCTTCCCTTTGCCAACCCTGCCATAGAGGGCTGGACTGGGCAGGAGGGATGTGTCGGGGCAAGGCTGCCCGTGGCACGCAGCACTGGGTTCCTAGGGCAGTTCAGGGACGCTGCTGCAACTTAGACAAGTCTGCGGGACATTGGAGGCTCCTCCAGCCCCCGGGCAAGGGCAGCTTCAGCCACGTCTCCGAGGAGCAGCGGCACGGACTCTCACCCCGGAAGCACTGTTCCCACTCTGTAGCTGGGGAAAGCCAGGCAAAGTGACTGGAGTCAGGCCTAGAGCTGGGAATTAACCCCCGTCTCTACAGCCCTCAGTCAGGTCCCAGCCACAAGGCCACCCTGCCTCACTAAGTGCCCACCGCCTTTGTCTTTAACTTTTGTTGGTTAAAGACCAGTGTTAGGCAGGAGTTCAATAAATTCCTCCCCACGTTCATTGACGACGGGGCCCACCCGCTCTCCAGCGTGTTTCCTCCAGCAGGTCCATTTGGTGAAGCCTTTCTGCCCAGCCTTCTCCCCTGGGGCCAGGTTCAGTCATTCTGCGGTAGCACTTCAACGGTGCCCCCTCCCCACCCCCACTAGCTGGCTGATGCAGGATTGCTTGGTGGGCTCCCCTCCCACAGGCCCCTTTCCACGGCTAGTGCCCGGATCCTTGCCAGCCCTCACGTCTTTGTGCATTCCCTCAGGAAGCCATACTGGCCCCTTCTTGTTCCCGCTGCAGTAGGGAGACACGGAGCACGGAGACGACGCAGAGGAGGGAGCAGCTGTCGTGTGGGGGGGGCCAGAGGGAATGTTGCCTTGGGCAGCCACCCCCCACGCGCAGTCCCCCTAGTCCTGAGCCCACAGACGGCTGACTGGGTAATTCAAGGGAGCGTGTGCGTGGGCAGGGGCAGGCTGGGGCGAGGCTGTGATGGCAGGGGACCCCGCAGAATGCAGCAATCGGAGGTGCCGGGCCAGTGCAGGCCTCAGGAAGCTGGCTCGACCGCAGACCGGAGACACGAAGGGCCCGTCAGAAGTGAGGTGGGAGACATACGTGCTCAAGACATGAGCAGAGCTGGGGAGGACACACTGGAGGGGGGAGGACAGGGGATAACGGCTTCCTGTCCAGTTACAATAAACACCTCCCCATCTCCGGCATTTCCCAGTCTTCTTCCCACCCAATAAAGACAGCAGCAAGCGCTCGTAAAACCAGCCCCTTTTTAGCACTTGTGCTCAATTCCCCCATCAGCCTTTTTACTGGACCAACTTTCCCTTTTCTCTTCCACCTATTAATAATAGATCTCAAGAGCCCTTTATTATGAGCTGAGATATTCACTACAATCCAGCATTCAATATTAGCTTTTGCTCCCCTAATTATCCCTGTAAGCTGCTTTTGTTCATTTTTATAGCTCTCACACTCCTCTCCCTCAGCAGATTGTTTAGACTTTTAACCTTACATCTCTACTTAACCAGCATGGCCTTTCTTGCCCTTTCATGTGTTTACTCTGGATTTAATCAAGATGAAAAACTCGGCAGCCGTCCGCTCATTTCACATTATTTTTCCAGACACGGCATCAAGGTTCCTGAAGACACCCATTCTCCTTCCCCAGCGCTTGGCGCCTCTCGCCCGTGGACAGCAAAGCACCGGACGTGCCAGCAGAGAGTTCATTGACTTGCTCAAGGTCATATAGCAAGTCAGTGGCAGAGATGCAAACCAAGCTCAGGAAGGCTGTTTGCCATGCAGGTACCTTGCCCACTGAGCCATGGGGTCTCTCTAACTGGTGGTGTTACTCATATATTACAGTAGCCCCCCAAGGCCCTGTTGCACAAAGTGCTGGCCACACAGAGTGTAAACTCTTTGGGGCAGGGACTAAGCATAAAATGAGACAACAGGTGGCTAGAATAAACAGACGGGGCAGCACAAGGTAACAATTACATGATCAAAACTTCATAAGGACTAGGCACGGCCCAGCAGGCCTCAGATTTCAAATCCAGCAATTAGGGGATCATATGACCCGAGCGGTTCTCCAGCCCGGCCCCACCCCATCACTCATTGGCTATAGAGGTGAGCACCTTGGCTGCTGCAGCGGGTGGGGTAGTGTGTCCCAACGCTCGCTGGGGTCTCCCAATCAGTAACTGCGTCATTACAACCGACAGCCAGGGGGGCTCGGACAATTTTTATAGTGGGGGTGCTGGGACTCATTGAACTGACTTGTAAACCCAGTGTATGATGGAAACAACTTCAAGCGAGGGGGTGCGGTAACACCCCTCGTTGCAGCACCTCTGCCTACAGTCTCGCTTCTATCACCCACAAAGGAAGAAACCTCCTGGTCCAGTGCCCTGGGGCTCCTACAGCCATTGATAAGCGTCACCCAACACACAGCATTGTCCTTTTCTGATGCTGTGTTAAAGCAAATCTATCTCAGGGGTCTTTGGGATAAAACTACCCATGCAGTTTTTGATCAGAGAATTCTGTTTCTCACTTTGTCCTCGTTACTGGTAGCTTGGCCGGTTTTCATTCCCCTTCCCCCCCCCCTGCCCCCCACAACAGTCTCCAAGGAAATCCGCTGGTTATTTGTTTGTTCTCTTTTCAGAAACTGCCGAGCTGGCTGGCAGGCAGCAGAGAGCCCCGTATTCATCATTTTCTAATTTACTGCAGCTAAGCTATAACTCAGTCCCCGAGGCTGTGATGGATCCTTCCCCATATTAGTCACTTCGGCTGATTTGTTTCTCTCCAAAGCTCTGGAACTACACACTGAAACGTCTCCAGCACTCAGTCATTCTGCTCTCCGGACATCGGGCTCGGGGGACAGATGCGGGGGTGAATTTCAGTTTGGGCACAAGGAACTGTCCAAGTAAAGCCCTCCTAAGGCTTAGGAAGCGTTGATCCCCCGCCTTCGGATCCTCTGCACCCGTCCATGTGAGCTTCAATACCCTCTGGAGTGGCGGGCTGATCGTTACCTGAGGCCGAGGTGGTAAGAGACCTGCATAGCACAACGAAAGAAGCAGTGCTGGCGAGCTGGTAGCGCATGCGCTCGAAGACAGGACGCCTGGGTTCTACGACTCTGCTGCTGCCTTGGTGCGCAATCTTCAGGGAGACACCCTGGGACAAATTTAGCCTGAACTGTATCCAAAATCTAAACATCATGAGCACAGATCTAGGGACCCTGTGATCCTTCGCCTCGGTGTGCCTCAGTTTCCCCATCCTACCTCACAACCCTTGGTTGTGAGGCTAAACCCATTAGTCACTTTAATCTCTTTCAAGAGCTGCCAAGGCCCTCTCTCTCCCTCTCCATAATTCTGTACAGCCAGAGCAAGGCTAGCCTGCGGCAGAGGGTGCATGATGTTAATCCCTTTGTGCTCTGGGTTACATTCACAGCACGCATACAGAGAGAAGTTTGCTACAGCACAAATACACCTGCTGGAAGGTGCACGGTAGCCCTGCTTTATTGCTTGGAATTCGGAGGGATCACATACAAAAACCCCAACACAGAGGGAGATAGAACAGGCGCCTCCCTAAAACCACAGCCACAACTCACCCCGCCTTGCTCCAGGCTGGCTGGGTGCAGAACGGACTCAGACCGCGCGCGGCCCTACAGAACCCCCGAGCTTGTAAACAGGACCAGAAGGACTGAGAATTTCAAAAACCGATCACAATTGTCACCCAAATTTCAACACATCACACGCGGGGGCGCGAAGCAAAGCTCTCCAATGCACCAAGCAGCTCGCACACACCTACTGGCGCTTGCTGAATGTCTAGAGCAGTCGGTACCTCACGTTACACCATCAAATTATCACCCTCCAGACCCAGCAAAAGCAAATTACAAGGAAAACCAACAGCTCCTCCAGCTTTTCCTTGCAGAACAGGCTGGAGCAGGCTTGCTGCTAATAAGTGAGCAGGGCGTGATTGCCAGGGACCACAGAGGTCCCTCGCCTCTTGCTGCACACAGCTGCTTTCACATCCGCACTCTGGCTGCAGCTGGCAGGTGATGTTTCCAGGTAATATTTGCGCTGGCCCCCAGCCCATTCGTTTCTCCAGATTCCCCTTCACCTACGCCACCGACCTCCCAAAGCTCAATCAGCTGCTGGACGCAACAGCTTGCAGAACCCACTTCCTGCTGTGCCTCCCCTTAGTCACAACGGGTGTTGTATTTCCACACCTGAGCACACAGGGCAGAGGTGTGCCCCGCGTCCTGAGAAGGGGAGCGTGGAAATGATCGTTCCTGTTTGCGGCTGAGCAGAGGGCATTCAGCTCACGGGCACCAGGCGTCGCACCCACCCTGCCATCCAGCTCGTGGCCGTGGCCCGATCAGCCCCCCGAGAACATTCACGTAGTCCCGCCTGGCATGTTCTTCACTGCTCATGTCTCCAGTGAGATCTGCCTTTCAGAGCAGAGCAATTGACAAGGATCAAGGCTCCACTGGCCCCAACCTCTGCTCCGACAGAGCTTGCTCCATTTAAAGCACGGCCTCGGGGGCAGTGGGGGGGACGCTTCACACGGCAGGAATGCAGAATGAGCCACGCGAGGGAGCCAGCTGTTCCCCACACACACACAGACCAGCAGCCGGACTGAGCTCCGGCCAGTCTGCATCCTGCCCCTCCAGGCCATCCCAGCACAGGCAGAGGCTGGGAGTGTTCATTACCCAACCGGGGCAGGAGGGGGCGGTCACAGGTTGGAGGGGTATACAAGAAAGGATCCACGGGGGGTGCATATGTGGACAGGGAGAGGCTCTACAGGGTGGTGGGGACACAGAGATGGGACATGCATGGAAAGGGGCACCCAGGGAGTGGGGGTGAGGCATGGGAAGGGCACACAGCACCTGGGACATCATGGCAGATTTTGGAGATGTTTCTCTCCTCCGAGTCTTAATGGCCAAACTCAGCCCAACGCAACGGCAGTCTCCTGCCAGTGTATCCCCAGGTTTCCAGGAGATCTCACTCCTGGAAGCTCAGACTTTTTTATTTTTTCTGGCAACACAAGGATAAAGCCCCAGGGCTTCATTCAACTTCCACTCGGTCCTCACACGTGCAAACCTCCCACTGACACCCACAGCGATACATCCAAACACTCAGTGTCATCAATCATCTCAAAAGATGTCCTGCACCCAGTCCCCAGGACACCCCCTCGTCACCCTCCCCTCATAAAACGTGCCCAGTAGCACAACAAACACAGGCTCCATTGGACTCTAGGGGACATGAATCCCACAATTCATCTCGGTGTCTCATACTGTGTCCATCATCACGGTATCGGAGAGTTTTGCACATTTGCCCACAGGTATACATTAAGTTTTCTGTTTCTCTCTGTCCATCTGTGTGGGAGGGGCAGGAGGGGGGTATAAGAAAGCCAGGAGAGAACACCCTTCCTCACTCCCCAGATATTGCTTAGATTGTAAATTCACTGGGGCAAGAACTCTTTTTGGTCTGGGTTTGTACAGCACCTAGCACAAGAGGAGACTGGCCATGGCTAAGCTCCTGGCACTACGATAATACAAATCATAAGCAACATCATCTAAGCTTCAAATGTTGCATGCCGGTAGGGGGCTGACCATGTCTCTCTCTTCCAGCTGTGCTCACGTAGAACAAAAGGTGATATCGACAGCCCTCCTAAACTAATCCTGAATTATCAAAGAATATAAACCAGGGCATAAATCCTGCCCCTGCCAACAAATGCACACTGATGGGAACATACCAACCCCACGTCAAACACACTACGATTCTGGGAGGATGAGAAGTCCATGTGAAGCCCTGTAAGGGTGTTTTTCCCAGATTCAGAGGTGATATTTGGAAAGGACACTCCTGTGGTAGGAACAGCCTTCTTTGATTCCTGTCCATCAGTCCAACAGCGACAATGGGGCCAAATTAAATCTTTCCACCACGTTCTGTCTTGTACCAGCTTCATGAAAAGGTTCTTTAAACCTTTTTGTTCTTGGTCACTTTTCACCATGTCTATGCAATGCATCCTCTGTCCTCCCCTAGAGCTAGCTTCTTGCACTCTATGTATTGCAATGTATGGTAAACTTTTGGGGTCAATTCAGGACGTGTCCAAACCACCAGTCTTCTTTCTTCTGTAACTGTTATTGTTTGCTTAGCTGTTTTCTTCTCACTTCATCTTTTATTTTGAACCATCTTGAAACTTTCAGTGTCCCCCTCAGCCAGTCCATTTCTGCCGTCAATACCTTTTGTTCCTTGGCTTTCCTCATACTCCAACATACTGACCCATTCAATGGTATTGGCAGAACAACTGTCTCATAGGTGTTGGTTTTGGTTTTTATCAAAATGTCTTTAGCTTTCCAGATTTTACAGCGTTTTCTGACCGCAGTAGCAGCAATTTAGATTCTTCTTTTTGTGTCATCTTCACAGTTTCCATTTGTCAAGACTGGTCCTCCAAGGTACAAACATTTTCCACTTGTTCTAGTTCTTTGTCCCCGAGTTTTAGCTTTACTTCTGCCTCTTCTCTTCCAGTTGGCCATAATTTTGGTCTTCTCTGTGCTGATCTTCAGCCTGATTTTTTCTGCTTCTCTGCTCCACCTTGTCAGCTAGTCTCTGTAAATCCTCCCTGGTCAATGAGATGAAGTCAATATCATCTGCGAAAATAAAGTTATTCGCTGTCCTCCCATGCAACATGACTCCTTCCATTTCATCTCTCAGTGCTACGGCCACAAGTGCTTCCATTACCAGCTTGAACAAATCTGGTGATAACGTGCATCCTTGCTCCTAGGTCATCCTGAGCCATTTCATCAGGTTCATGGCTGCTCTCACCACACTCACTGCCTTGCTGGAGACTGTTTTCCACCAGCTCCATTTCTTGGGGATCCCATACGTTCTCAAGACTTGCCATAACCCTTTCTGCCAAATCCTGTCAAAAGTTCATCATATTAGCTGGTCTAGTCAAGAATTCAAAGCACTGAACCATACACACACCTGGCATTGCTACAAACTCCTGGTTTTTGTCCTGTTACTCAGAATTTCTTAAGAATTCATCCATTCTGCCCAAGCACCCAGCACGTGTGCATGCACACACATGCACACACTCTATGGACATAATCCAAACCCACTGAAGTCAACAAAGGAAAAGATTCCTATTGACTTTGGATGAGACCCTCCAAACCCACCTGTTCTAGCCACAGATAGTCCATAGTTCCATCTGCTTCTCTGTTTCCAGTTGATCCTAGAACAATGGGGTCACAAATTCCAGTCGGGTCCTCCACACACTACAGTCATATGATCCGGACCCGTAACAACTTTCAGGAACGCACTCAGAGCATCACCAGGCATCTCCACTTGCGTGTGGTGAAACCTGCAGGTCTGCATGAAAGTGTTCATTCGCATATGCAAATCAGGTAACCAGAAGCCTAACTAGCCAATCAATTCACCTGAGGAGTCAGCTGGCACACTAAGGGAAGCCATTGTGTTCCTTCCGCTGCCCACTGTGGCACAGCATCAATTGCCTTTACGCAGGGTCAGCTTAGGGGCAAGCAACCAAGGCTGGGATGCCAGGGCTGTGAGGCGCTGGAATCAGGGTGCTGTTTCTGTTAACTACAGATTTATAGATCCCAGCATGCAAATTTGTCGTTGTGTAGGACAGCGATAAATCATGCCTGCAATCGTGCATCGAAGTCATAAAATGGGCTCTGAATGCAATAAAAAATAAGGTATTCAAAAAGGTAACAAGTGGAGAGGACGCCGAAGACACTCCTCGCCTGGGGCGTCATTTGATCTAGGGCCAGCCCTGCCCTCACAGGCTCTTCTGTGAACTCCTGCTTTAGTGACGTTAGTTGTCAAATGTGATCCCGACAGAGAAACCTCCTGTGCTTTGGAGGGGCTTGAGTTTGCTCTGACAAGAGCAGAGCTCTGTTGCAAGCCAACTTCCCCGTTTGTAGATATCCTGGGACACGGGGCATCCGCTGATCCCTTGAGGTGAGGAACAGCGCACAGGCAGCAGGCTGACCCCTCGGTGTAGGGGTGCTGTGCAAAGAGCCACCGATTCAGACAGACCCAGGTCCCGGCTTGGTGCTGAATGCACAATTTCGAGGGGCTCTGAAGTCTTCTAATTGGGTCAAGTCTGGCACAGCAAGAGCAGCAGCCGTGCCACTTGACACACACGCCCTTCCCCACCAGTAGGGGCCCGTTCCTAGGGGGGAAGGGTAGTTCAGTCGTTAAACCCACTCATTCCTTGGCTCTTGTACTGGAAGTGCCAATTGCAACGGACACATGCCTGGACTGGAGCAAGTGTCAGCCAGAGAGCTGGACTGGAGTGGTCAGTCATACATTGACACAGGCCTACAGATCAGTTTCCTGACTCGGGTCACTCACTGTCCGCCGGGGATGGCCTGGCACCAGCCACTGGGCAGTAAAAGGCAAGAAATCTCATTGCTGATCCCTTGAGCCACCCAGCCCTGCCCTTGGCATGGACAGCGATGTGCTTGCAAAGTCCCCCCACCCTGCCACCTGAGGGGCTAAGCACATCCTGGGGTTCTCCGGTGAGGTTTGGGGGTTTTCAGGCTAGTCCGGCCAGCAGCCAGCTGTCGTACCATTTAAATAGCATCCACATGCGATGAAGAGAAATAGGAGCGGCCGTTAAACTGAATGGCTCCAGGGTTTGGCGACCAGGTCCAGCTCTTTTCGCCTGTCTCACGCTGGTCCAACAGGTCAGCAGTCCCGTAAGCGAAAGGTATTAGCCGCTGGGGTCTCAGCAGTATCTTCAAAGGCGTTGAGAACCTCAGAACCCACCAACCCTCTTACTGGCAGCCCCAGCTGAGAAGCCAAAGAGTGGCTGGGCCCTGGAGGCCACTCTCCCCGCTCACACCAGACACGCTCCCTCCAGATCAGGTATGAGGCACGGTGGCGGGACAGCGCAAGTGGCTTGCACGGCCCCTGCCTACACCGCACTTGGGCACAGTACCTCAGCCTCCAGAGATGTGAAGCCGGCCTCTCTCCCACATACTCCCCATTCATGGAGGAGAGAAAGAGATTTAGGTTCAAACTCAGGAGTGGCTGCTGGCAGGACCAGGATGGGGCAGGAGCCCTGTTCTCCAGTGGTTTGAGAGCCAGACAGCTCCGTTCTGGATGTGTCCTGTGGTGTGCAAATGGAAGCAGAGCTTTTAGACCATCTGCCCCAGCTACTCGCCCAAGGTCACCGGTCGCATGGTCCCCAGATCTCCTGCCGCACAGGTAGGTGCCAGGCACTTGCTGAGATTTGCTATGGCTGGGGGAACACGTGGCAAACATCCCCCAGCCTCAGTTGGTCTGTCACTGACATTTCCAGCCCTCTAACGGATGATGAGCTGGAGGCGAAACCACTGACAGCGGGGCGGCAGGTGGATTTACACCAAGGCTCGGAGAGCAGGATCTGGCCGCAGGGAGCCTCTGGAGCCAGCTGCAGCTTCCCCAGGGCCGCGCAAGAAGCCCCCTCTGCTAGGGGCGGAGGGAACTCGTGCCCCCGGCCAAGTCCGCCTGGGGCCGCCGGCCCCATGGCAGGTGTCCGGAGCGGATGCTGGGCACGGCCGAGCCGGGGCAAGGCGCTGAGCCCGGCCGCTGACCCTGCCCGGGGCGGCCGAGGAGCGGGGCACTCGCCGCCCTTGCCCAGACAGCCGGGAGGCCCGGGCTGGAGCCGCAGCTGGAGGGGCCCGGGCCACCCCCGGCCAGATGTGCCCCCCGCGGGACCCTGCTCCCCGCCCCGGGGCCGCTCACCTCTCGGCGCGGCGCGCAGCAGGAGCGGCAGGGCGAGCGCGGCCAGCGCCAGGCGCTGCATCCTCGGGCCGGGCCAGGCACTCCCGGGCCGCGCCGGCGCTGCGCGGCCGCTAAATATCCAGCGCCGGGGCCGCGCCAGCCCCCGCCCGCCCGGCCCTGCCCACCCGCCGCGGGCGGGACCGGCTCCCGCTGGCCCGGGACCGGGCGGGGCGCCCCCCGCGCCCCATCGTCCAGCCGCAGCGCCGCCGCCGGGCAAAGAAACTCCCCGCGCGCGGCTCCCTCCTCCCGCAGGGGCCCGGCGGGTCGGGGCGGGCCAGAGGGGAGCGGGGCTCGGTTACAGGGAGCGGGGGCCGGGGGGTATTTCAATGCTAAAGGCCAACCAAGCTCTGCTCGTTCCTGCAACGCTGCAGAAGTGGGGGACGGGGGGCCACACACCAGGGGAGCCAAGAGCCAGCGGGAGGAGGAGAGCCCCAGAAAAGCGGACCGGCTCCCCCGGGCTCGGGACCTGCGCGCATGGCTCCAGAGTGTCTCCCACTCACCCACAGAAGTTGGTCTCGATGTTCCCAGTGCTGGAGTCCTCACAGCCCTGGGTGCCGACATTCTCTGCCCCCAGCTATTCCGCCCTGCCTCTCAGGCTGGCACAGGCCAGGAAGATGAGCAGGACGGAGGTGGCACTGGAAAGAGCTGGGGGACATTTTTCAAACCCAAACCGCAGAGTCAAGGACACAGAAGCGTTTTGCGTGTTCGGGAGGATTTCACCAAATTGCTTGTTTGAAAGAAAAAAAATCCAAAACCCACTTTTGGTTTAGAAATTCACATTGTTTTCGAAAACTCAGAAAATGTTTCTAAAAGCTCAACAATCAAACCAAAACACCCACTTCCACCCCGAACCATGATTTGCTGGAGACCTTTTTCGGTTTCACTCTGAAAAGAACTTTTTGTTAAATCACCGCTGAACCAAGAAACCCTTCCTGGCCTGCCTCTAGTTGGCCAGGGCTCTCTCTCACCAAGGACAGCCTGGAGCTTAGGGTTACCGCCAGCGCTTCTGCTGACCTCCCTGATGTGCTCTTCTCTCATCTCCAGTCAGTCCAAAACAGTGACCATGAATGAACTGGGGACTCCAGCATGTCCTGAGCTGAGCCTGGAAAGAAGTTGGCAAAAGTCCTTAAAATAAATGCTCATGCTGAGTTCCCAATTTGCCATTAAGGCAGCGCGCCAGATGACCAAGAATTTCTTCAACCAACGCGCAGAGGGCTAGACTGTTCCTAGTTCCTTCTACTGCAGTGGGGTTATGCCGTGGCTGGAAATCAGAGCAACTCTTCGCTTTGGGATCACCTCTACACTGCCTGATAGCAAAACTCCTAGTGGACTGTCAAGGGAGCAGGATGAGGCCTTTGTTATCAACTTTACTGGCAGCAGGTGCTGGTAGGAACTCCCCCAATCCTGGCTTCCTGAAAACCCTGGGATGAGGCAGTGTCTTCTTCAGTTGCTCCAACACTCGCATCAGGGATCTGAAGGGGAGCAGCCTGGCAGGAGAAAAACTGGGTAATTGCTTGTCTGGTCCATAAACCTGCCTGCAGCTGAGAGGCATGAGAGGTAAATGGCATTCAGATGCTTCTCCACAGGTCATCCAGCCCTGGGCGGGCGAGGAATGAGGCTGCAAACCTCACAAGAACAGACACTCGTGTTGACCCCCAATTCCCAGAGGAGCAAGCTGGGGCAGAAGCAAAGGAGCCACTAATGGCTACCTCGAGAGACAAGTGGGTGAGGGAATGTCTTTTATTGGACCAACTTCTGGTGGGGAAAGTGAGATGCTTTCAAGACACCGAGCTCCTCTTCTGCATAGCTTGAAAGCGTCTCCCCTATGTGCTGCCTGGTTAACTAGGTGGTGGGAAAAGTTGTCTGCTCTTTGCAGGGAGCCAGCTGTGACCCACACCTGGCTGGCTGGGCCCCGGGCCCCCATAGAGCCAGCTGTGACCCACACCCGGC
>ML675640.1:148316-172222 GCA_007922155.1 Mesoclemmys tuberculata
ACCCACACCCGGCTGGCTGGGCCCCCATAGAGCCAGCTGTGACCCACGTCTGGCTGGGGGCCGGGCCCCATATCCACGGAGAGTCTGAGAAGACAATGGCCATTCCCACTGCATGGACATTTGGTACCTAGCAACTAACAACCCTGGATGGCCTCCCCCCCCACCAGCTGGAGAACAAAGGGCTGGTGAGGGGCTGGGGGGGGTTGTTAACTGTGGCCTGCAGAGGCTGGAGGCTCTAGGACAAGGGGGGGTCAGAGCTGGCTGCACATGCTGGCTGGGCTGATCTGTCCGCCACGTGCCCCCTACGAGGCTCTTCGGTGTCTGCCCCGGGTGCAAGGTGCTGCACAGCGGGACACGGCGCTCACACCCCCATCGTCGCTAGGCCGGAGCCCAGATCCTCTCAGCTGGCCTCATGGCTCCCATCCGCCGTCCGCACCTCCCCTGCGTCCAGAGGGAACTCGGCACGCTGGTAGGTGGGACGCTGGGTGGTTTGCTCCTCACAGCAGGGACGGATACTTGGGCCAGGCTAAGCCATTCCATCGCCATCACAAGAAGCTCCCCAAGACAATGCCAGTGTCACATGACAGCCTCGCTTGCCATACATCAAGCCAGCCGAATAGGGCACCACAGAGGGTAGCAATTACTTCCAAAGAACGGTTCTTTTCCTGCACTGTATAGGTAGGAATGCAAGATTGCCTGGCTGTCCCGTTGCCCTAAAATATCTCCAGACCACTGACACGCTCAACAGCAATAAAACCAGAGAATGGGACCCATTACTCTTTCCAAAGTGCTAATATTTTTGGGTTACAAACTCTTGGCGTAGATGTCTTGGCATAGCTATTGCTGGGATAAATAGCCCCAGTCTCTGAGCTAAGGGACCCTGCAAGCCAGCCTGATGGATGTTTGGCTGCAGACAGCCTCTGGCTCAACAGCTCTTTGGCTTTGATTTGTTTCCTGGGAAGAGTTGGATTTGCCCTTGATAAACACTCCGTGATAATCTCCTCTGTGCGTTGAGTGCTTTGGGACAAGTCACTGCTGGGGAATAATCCAAACCGTCAGCTTTGCCTTGGACTCCACCCTCTGTAAGTGGTGTAAATCTGGGGACACTGCACTGATTTCTGGTGAGTTCATCTGGATTTACTCTAGCATAACTGGAGCAGAATTTGGCCCCTTGTTGTCAGGCCCTGAGATGGGAGCATTTCTATAAACAGGAGAATGCATAACTGCACAAGCTCTGGCCAGCAGAGGCCCATGCTATCCGGATTACCGTCTTCTGCAGAAGTGACCTGGAGAAGGGAAAACTGGGGGACTGCAACATTTTTTGGCTAGTGGGGAGGGGCCCATATCTTTATGAAGTATAATGAAAGCATAGCGAGTTTTTTCCGCTTTGCTTTTGGCCACTTGTCTCTCGGGAGTGTCTCATATCCCCTGCTCTGGCGGGCACTAATGTGGATTAAATGTTTCCTCACCCTTTAACCAATTGATTTTAACGGAAGGGCTTCTCTCCGCACCGTTGGTCAAGTGTCTGGGCCAAGCAGGTTTTAACACGTTAGACAGCTTGACTAAAGCTCACTGTCCCTCACAATTAAGTTTTATTACCACGGAATCCGTAAGGCCATAACCCTGCCTGTTCTCCGCTGAGCCACACACACTCTGAGGGGAGAACTAGGCAGAGACCACCTGCATTTCTCTCTCTTTTAAGACAAGAAGATGTGGGGGTGGGGGAAATCATCTTGAGCCTTCTGAGCACATCACGCAACAACAAAACCCGCAAGCGCTTGGTTTTCTGGAGGGCTGGAAAAGCCTTGTACAGCGACAGATGCTGGTTTTAAAAAAAAAAAGGAAATCAAATCACTTCCCTTCGCAGCCTGGCAGATTCAAACAGGCCTTTGTGACCCCCTCTGTCTCACAGGGAACCAAGGAGAGGCTATTTGTGTCGTGCAGATACCTGGCAGCCACATTAACGCTCTTCTCAGAAGCGCAGCACCATTAGCTGACTTGGCACCCACGCTCCGCTCTGTGCTTCAACCGCAGTCCATGATGGAATGTGGCGTTCGACATCCGCCCCCTTTGCGACGAGAGGCATGGAGCCTCCTGATGTTCCCAGAGCTTTAGAAATGACAGAATGCCAACAGCTCAAAGCAAGGCAGCTATAGAACTGCAGCAGAAGTCCTGGATTTAGGGGCCTTAATAGGAAGACAATTTGAAGGTCAAATATATGGGGATAATAAGCAACATGAGGTTTCAACGCACAGTTTTGCCAGTGGGTGAGAGTATTCGATTGTCGAAGAATACTTGGATATTAGCAGAGCCCCCCACCTGGGATTGCGGGTGCCTGCAGGCTCGGTAGGAGCGAACACGAGAGCAAGAAAGACAGCGCCTCTGACATCGGAGAGGAAAGAAGGGATTCTATATGCACCACAAAAGATGCCGGGCTGGAAGGGATATGACACTTTATCCTTCTCTAGATCACCTTCCATGCCAGGATCACAATGAGATCGGTGTTGTCCCGGAGAGTCAGCAGTGGTGGAAACAGAAGCTGTGTGCGCCAAAAGTCAGCCCTGGAGCAACGAATGGTGAGATTTGGATGAAAACTGGAAGATCTGCTCCCAGGCCTGAGCATCGGTCTTAATCTAGGCTTGCAAAATACCCTGCACGTTTACAGCAGTATACACGAGTTTTAAACAACACGCACATTTTCGAAAGCCCATTGCCCAGGGAAGTTTAGCTGCTGAAGACAGAAGTACATTGCTGGAAATACAGAAAAGGCCCAGATGCGAGTGCTGGGAACGCCTGCTGAGGTCTGAATGGCTGATTTAAATGCATTTTAGGAGGATCCAGTTCTCAGGATGCTGGAATTAAAAGACACAGGAATAAAGTTCCCTCCCAATGTGCGCCCTCTGTCCACACGGAGAGCACAACTGCGGCCCCTTTACTGGGTGTGCGGAATCCGGCAGGGTAGAGAGAGAAGAGAAGTGAAAAGCAAGCTCTGGAGGGCACAGGGCTTTCCTTCTGCATGGAGCTCTGACATGGGGGGTGGGGGGGTCGGCACCCGGCTCCTTGTCTCAGTCTTCTCCCCAGCAGCACAGTCGTGACAGCCTGTTAAGTGGGCCTATTCTGGGCTGCCAAAGCAATTAAGAAACTGTTGTAAAAAGCCTGAGGGCAGCTGAGCAGCTGATGAATGGTGACAGACAGCGGGTCCTGAAGGATGAGGAAATTACACTGCACAGAGCCCCAGAGATACTTTAAATGGATACAGTTAAATCTTGGCAGAACTTTCCTTTGAACCATCACCACCATTAATACGTGTGTGTCCCCCCCCCCAGCACTGTGAAGTCCCGAATTAGACCAGGGCCTTTCTCCACTAGGCACTGTCCAAACAGAGAGAGAGCACTTGCAGCAGAGAAACACTGATCTAAACAGACCGACAATGGGAGAAGAGGCGTGTTCTTGTCCTCATGTTACTGAGCGGGGTGCTGTGTTCAAAGAGGGGCTCAGCATGGACTTCTTGGAGGGGTCACCTCGCAGAGGCATAAAAATCAAAAGCTTCTGCCTTCTTGGGATCATCACCAAGTCTGCAGCACCCACTGGGGCAGCCGCATGGTGGGCAAATCCCATCTCAGTGCAGCAATTGAATTCTGTCGCCCTGGGCGCTGCTACTGCATGCAGCATTAAGGAAGGGGAACCACTGTTATTCCCCCGATGGTCTCATTTGGCTATGGCAATATGCTATTGGTACTATGTGCTCAAAAGGCCCTGACTTCAATAGGAGCTGGATCAGGCCCTCAAACAGCTGCTTTGTTCTATCGCAGAGAAGCCTGCATTTTAGTGGTGGCTGACATGATCTCTCCAGGCATTTCCTCTGGTACGGGCGAGCAGAAGCGTAAATGGCAAAGTTTTCCAGTCTTCTCCGAGGAGAGGCCTCCCCTTTCTCTCCAAGAGTTTCAGAGCGAGAAGACAGCCCCCAGTGCTCTCCCAGCCACTGGGGGCTCAGGAAAGGATCCCCACAATCTAATCAATATGGACTGACGTCAAGGACAAGACCAGAAGCCATTGCTGAAGGGCAAAAAGTAGCTCTTTCAGTTGTGGGATATTGATCCTAGGCTTTGGGCAGCATGCCGTATGCCCAGGAATTCCTTTCTGCCTGAGTCATCTGCAGACATTTGTGTGCGCAAGAGTTATTCACATAACAAATATTTCTTTTTCAGGGAATAAGGCAACAAGCCACATTCATTGTGAATTAAAAAATTTGATAAATAGTATCAATAATGCAAATACCAGGGAAACAGTATTAACACTGTAACAATATCAATATTGTGCTTTCCTTAGTGAAATAGTATCAATAATGTAAATACCAGGAAAACAGTAGCAATACTGTAACAATATCAATATTGTGCTTTACCTAGTGATTACGAATACAGAGACTCTTGTTGTTAAAATATACTTCATTGACATGTTTCAATTGGTACCTTCATTCTCTCTCACACACACAGACAGGCACACACAGACAGGGAGACAGACAAACATACATAGGAGTCTCACAGATATTAGTTACCAGCCTCTTGGTGCTTGTGGTAGTCACTGTACAGGTGACTGTAGCACAAGGGTGAGAAGCAAGGTTCTGCCGATGCACATCGGTGCGCCTGGCTGGTTGGTGATATAGACCCGAACCTCCAGCCTTCATCTTTCTGCCCCATTTTATAGGAAAAAGACCCCACGTAAGCCTATGGGTTTTTGCTCTGTTATGCTGCATCTGCATTTGGTGTGATTTTTAATCACCCGCATTGTTGCAAGCCTGATCAGATTTTGTTCTTTGAAGTGGACTGATTCCAAAGTTATCAGTTATCCTCTTCGGCCAGTTGAGTGGGAAAAATGACCTTCCCTCCTTTCTTCCTTCCTCAAACATTTGAGGTGAGGCTGGTGTTTTCTTCATTATGTTTCGACATCCCTTCATTAGACCAATTGTTCAATAACTCTCCCTGTCTACACCCACCTCAATTGCTCATCCACTCACACTCCAATCACTCAGTGCCAACTCCTAGCTGAAGAACTTACATGTCTTTTAAAGCAAACATTATTTCATTTTTGACAAGCACACATAAAATAGGATTTTTACAACATTCTGAAAGTGGGTAAAATCAACAAATAAAATTGTCAGTGGAGTGGTTTTACAAATAATCTTAACACAGATTGAATTATTCAAAGTAAAGGACAGACTTGAATTATTACTAACTAATATGATTTGGAACCATGTCAAACTGGAATGTAGGACTTACAGAGAACAGCTTAGACAAAAATCTGAGATCTCTTGTTCCAATGAGCTGCAGTAAATGAATATTTAAAAAAAGACTGAAGTGAACATTAAAGATCCAGTGTATTGGGCTGACATGCCTCTTGGTAGGAAGGGCAGGGGGAGGGGTTGTGGCTCTGCTCTTTCATGTATTTCATAAAAGCAGGATTGGGCCAACACACATCTTGGTAGAGTGTGAGGCACATTACTCCTGGAAAGCAAATCTCACCTCTCTTTTCTGGGAGCTTTCACAGGAGAATCCCAATGAGAGATCCATGCTATCGGGTCATGACCAGAAACAATTCCATGGGCCTCACCCATTCAGAACTCAGCCACACGCTTCAAGCGATCAAGAGAAAGTGTAACTTTAACCACAAAAAAAGTTGAATAATTTCAAGAGCTAGAAAAATTCGAGAAAATTCACAGACGTTCGGTGACCAGAAGGACGTGAATTCCATCACAGTCTGTTATTTGCTGCAGATTTGCTGAGCTCTAAAGCACTTGCAGGACACCAGGGGTGATGGAACAAGAAACTTATCAGCAGGGGGTTATCAATGCCCTTGCAAATACTGTAATGCCAGAGCCACGCGCCGGAAAGTGTTAAAACAGCCCCTCCCTGCTTACTTTTAATAGGGGGTGGAGTAGGGCCGTAAAGACTGTCCATACAAATACATTCATTCTAGCCAAACTCATGTTCTAAACAAAAGAGATGACAATGGAAGCAGTGTTGAGAGCAGATGCGTGTTAGCTGAAGGCTGACTTCACAACCCACTCATCCATGGCTCTGCTTCCCTCTACCAGTTGTGAGCAGTGACGTCTTTCAATCACTGCAAATAAATCTAGTCTCCACCCTGCACCCGGCTTGTGTGCCAGAGAAAGGGGGAGCTTGCAGAGGTTTCTTGTGACCAAGACGCTCAGCCAGAAGCTGTGCTTTCAGTGTTTCACTCCACAGCTCTGCTGCCGCAGTCTCTCTTAGACAAACAAAGCCACAACGGGCACTCACGGCACGTTCTTCCAATAGCTGATTTTGTATTTTATGAGGTGCTATGGAGCGAGTGCCCAAACCCCCTGACTTTCTCCTCCCACCCAGGTAACACAACTAAATAAAGACATGACAGGAGGTGCATTTCGTGCAGCAGCGCTTGATTGTGAAGCCGTCGCTCCTGTGTGAATCTTGTCCCCACCCGCACAAGCACAGCACGCACACCACTTTCTTACTGGCCAGTACTGCAGAAGCTTGCACGTGCATTGGATTGTGGATTGTGCATTGGATTGTGCCGTTTAGGCTGAGCTTCCTGTCAACAGCTCCCTGTAGCGAGGCGGCCAGGCCTTTAGCTTTTAAAGTGCTCAGGCATCAAAAGGAGATGTTCTCCACTGAAATGCCTTAAGAAAAGAAATAAGACAACATGCCCCAGAGGTAAATATTTGCACAGCAGTCCTTGAAATGTGATTCCATTTCCATTTGGGTGCAAGCCAAGCTTCAACTAGGAGAGAGCAGGATGAGACCTGTTCAGGAGTTGGGACAGATCATCCCTTCCTCTGAAACATCTGGTACTAGCCACTGTCAGACACTGGATGTTGGACCAGATGGGCCTTGGTTCTGATCCACTATTACAGTTCCTACAGTCCAGTACCTTTTACTGGACCAGCACGCAACAGCCTAGCTCAGTAGCTCTCTCACCATACATTTCCTTTTTCAGGTGGCTGCAGTAAAGAGGGGACATTTGTACTATGGCAAGTTGCTGAGCCACTAACGAAGTTCTGTGCATGGTCCAGTTTCAATAGGACTAATTTGCTGTTGCCTAAAACAATATTGCTTTAGACTGGAAGACGTTGAGTCTGAAGAAGCAACATTTCAAGTGTCAATGTAACGGTGACCCTAAGAGTCCCTCAGTGCCAACTGCAGAGGGCCTATGGCTCTGTAACTCATAGCAGGCCTGACACACTCACCACACCTAACACACAGCTGTGCTAATATTTATAAATCATGAATGTTGTGTAGAGTGTCCAATGGAAAGCTTTTGTTAAAGATGTTAATTAACAAGTATGTCTCTCCCCCGCTTCCTCCCACAACAAAAGAACGGAGCTGGACGTGTCACCTTGGAATCGGTTGTGAATCAAATACCATGAAACCAACACCAAGGAAGCTTCGGTTGCATCGTAAGTCAACAGAAGAACAAGTTTCAGGAAGACAAGAACACAGCATGGCAGCAGCTCATGGGAGCACCAATAGCAGGGGAGAAGAACAAAAGAACACCATTCAAAGAGTTAGCGGGCCACAGAGGAAAGCGAGAGAATCCTCTTTGTTACCCGGGACTTCAGGGACGAAGACTTTTGAGCAGTGGATCCCAACCAGGTGGGTTGGTGATGCTGAGAAAGGGTGGTAGGTGAGAAAACTGCATTAGGCAAAGCTTGGCGCCTGCGAAATGTACACGTGATCTCTTAGAAACGGGTTATACTTTAACCATTTTCTGTTTCTATCATCTCGGTTTGGTAGCACTTCAAACTCTATCAATGACCCCCCTCGGTGCTGTTACAATGAAGTGAGGTGGCCAGCCTCAGCTGACGGGGCTGTGGCTTTGGGATGCGTGGGCTTGGCAGATCCTGCGTGGGGGCAACCCAGGGGGTCCCGGAAGTGGAGGCACCACGTGGAGGCAAGGCCTGAGAAGTTTGATTTAGCAGCAAGTCTGCAGCCAGAACAGATTGTGCCCGCCGCTGCTGCCCTCCCGAGGCAGAAACCAGCATGGCAGGAGCTCTCCATGGTACTGAAAGGGACGGCAGGAAGAAGTGGGGCAGCTGGGAGACTGTTAAACAATGGATGATTCCCCACAGTCACTGAGCACAAACGAGAGTGCGTGTGTATGTGTGTGGGGGGGATGCTCTGGAATTGCCCCTGCAAACTGGTTTTGAGACAGAGAGAACAGTGCAGGATTCTGATGGCTGACACAAGCTGATTTCATAGTAGGGGGGCCATCAAATGTTTCAGTGGAATGGGTGCAGCATAGTCCAGATCCTCAGCTGCCGTAAATCTGCCTGGCTCCATGGAAGTCAGCAGAGGTCTGATGCTGTACACTAGCTGGGGATCTCGCCCATCACGCTAAGTGTTGAATCTGGAGGACGATTTTTAACCCTTGAAATGGCTCCACCAAGATAAAGCGTGTTTGAACGCGGCACTGTTCCGTCACTACGATGTCCATGAAGAGGGGAGGGGAAATGGAAAGCAGAAGCAGTCTTTGTTCACATGAGACACACTTGCACACTCCTGAAGAGCAAGAACTTTCCTTTGTAGGATGCTTTCAACTCTAGTTTACCTGTTAGGCACCTTCCCTCCTTGTCTTTACCAGTAGATTCTAGCCTCTATTGATCAGCTCTCAGGCCCTGCTTGACCATTTTCTTGTCACGCATTCACAACTAAAAGCAGCATGCGCTGAAGGACAGAACAAATGTACCACCAGGAAGACCACGTAACGAGACAGCTGCGTCAGTGCAGTTTTTCCGTTCTGAAGACAGGCTCTGGTTGGACAGGAGAAGGTTTTAGTTTGTGGCAAGGACAGGGATTCTATGGATGGATCCTGGAAAGAGAATCCCACAGCAATGACCAACATACAGAAATGAAGCAAGTGGAGATCTGGGGGATGAAACTGACCTCTGCTGAACAATATCCACAAAAGGTGAAAAGCAAAATCTGTCATCGGGCCCTGCCCATCAGCGACCTAGAATTTCAATAAAATCTAAGCAGCTTTATATACACAACATACTAGATATTGCTGCTCTCATTCAAGGACACCCCAAAGGACTTCATGGGGAGGGGGACTTATAGGAGCATATTAAAGTGAGAGAAATCCACTGAAACAATTAATAAAAATATATCTTAAAGTTTACAAAGAGGACCTGCTCTCTGAAATCAAGGGATTATATGACTTCATAATCAGATCAGCAACTCATGTTGTTTTGTACTACATTTTCAAGGTGTAATTCACTAGCTCCTTAGGAATCTATTGTACCTCTGTAATTCTGAGCTCCGCTTTGGAAAGGCAGGGCTTGTGTGCTCGCTGCCCCACGAACAACAAGAAAGCAGCAGCCTCTTTATTTACTCCCCAAACGTCTCCCACTTCTGTTGGCAACACTAAAGAGGAAGCCCCCTTACAAAAGAGAGGAACCCAGTATATCACCGATAAAGGCCACAGAACAAAGTCTCCATTGTGTCCAAATATCTAGGCCTGGGTAGTCCAAGAGAAACAGTTCAGAAGGATGATAGTACTGCCCAGAACATTGCTGGATAAGACAGAGCTGCATTTGCCATCTTTCACTGAACCATTAAGGTATTATTGATGCAACAGGCCCGCACTCAAAGCTTTTCAGCAATGTGGGAGGGAGAGGGGGAAGGCAGCTGTGGCCTAACAGCAACAGCAAAGACTCTGTTGCCATTAAAGTCTTCACTGTCAGAGAAATCAGCTCAGCTCTCAACAGCCAGGTGACACCCTTCCCTTCCCTCTCCAGCTCAGGACCGTTGCTCTACCTCCCAGCACGAGGGGAAGGAGATTTCCTTCCCTTGGCTCTTCGCCCACCTAGGGCTTCCATCGCCTTTCCGGAGCCTCCGTTGATATGGGTGTTTCAGCCACTCCTGAGTCACCCAGTTCACGCCACCCCAGGCAGCTGTGTGACCCAACATGCCATGCCTCCCACCCGCCTCCAAAGCAGCTTTTATCCCTCTACAATCTGTGCATAGCAACGCAAAGCACAGAGGGAAACTGAGGCACAAATACCAGAATTCCCACCTTGGTGATACCCACACATGCCCATTTCAGACAAAATGGATATGTGGGGAGGAAGGGCCAGGCTTTCTGATTCCATGGAGTCCAGCACACCTCAACCATTGACACACTGGAGCAAAGTTGTTACAGCCCCTGCTTGTTTAGCCTGGCCAAAAGAAGGCTCCGGGGGGATATGCTTGCTCTATATAAATATATCAGGGGGATTAACGTTAGGGAGGGAGAGGAATTGTTTAAGTTTAGTACTAATATAGGCACGAGGATGAATGGGTACAAACTGGATATTAGGAAATTTAGACTTGAAATTAGACGAAGGTTTCTAACCATTAGGGGAGTGAAGTTCTGGAACAGCCTTCCGAGGGAAGTAGTGGGGGCAAATGATTTATCTGGCTTTAAGACTAAGCTTGATAAGTATATGGAGGGGATGTTATGATGGGATAGTTTAATTTGAGCAATTGATTTGGATTATCGGCAGATAAGTCTGCTCAATGGTCTGTGGGAATGTTGGATGGGATGGGAACTGAGTTACTGCAGAGAATTCTTTTTTGGGTGTTGGCTGGTGAGTCTTGCCCACATGCTTGGGGTTTAGCTGAGGTCTTCAAATCTCACTTTTGAGGATTTCAATAACTCAGTCATGGGTTCGGGGTTGTTATAAATGTGTATGGATAGGGTTTTGTGGCCTGCCTTGTGCAGGAGGTCAGACTAGATGATCATATTGGTCCCTTCTGACCTATGAGTCTATGAGTCTATAAACCAGCGTTGACCTCTGGCCAAACAGATTCCAGTCTTGGGTGCAGGGATAGCACAGGAGTGACAACCGACATTCAGCTTCCGGACAGAAACTCTGGCTACCCAGTCCCACCTTGGCTTCTCAACAGGGTTCTCCAGATTTCAATGGGTTACTGAGGTGACCCTTAGGCTCTGCATTTGCGTGGGGGTGGGCAAGGTGGATGCTTTTAATTGTCCAGTTTTTATTAAATCACAAAAAGGCAGGAAATCAGTGAGAATGAAAACGAAGGGGAGCAGGCTGAGGGAAGGCAGGGGACACCTGGGTCCATCTAGCCCAGTATCTTGTCTTCCAACAGTGGCCAATGCCAGGCACGTCAGAGAGAATGAACAGAACAGTAAAAGTGATCCATCCCGTTGGCCATTCCCAGCTTCTGGCAAACAGTAGATGCTGCTGAGTAGCTGAGACCTGATCCTACATGAACAAACTCGCTGAGGTATGGGGAGAGGGCATGGAATGGATTGCAAGGCTAGCTGATGGGTTCAAGAGTTATGTAGTAGGGGGCCCACTATGATTTATCCAGATGTCACGCAAAAGCTTTACATTAATGAGCAAAATGTCTCCATGTTTGCTGAGCTCACCCAGGTAGGACTGAGTAAATATCTGTTAGCATGTCTTATCTACAGAAGCGTAGATCCAAGTGACATTTCAAATACGATTTGGCCAACAGACGACAATTAGGGGGTCTAAAAACAGTTTTAATTAAAATTTAAAACCTAATGAACTTTCAGTGCAGTCTTTTAACTGAGCACTGTGGAAAGACCCCACACACTTTGTTCCCAGCATCTCTCTGAGAACTGAATGTTCTCATGCAAAGAGATGGCAACCTATATCACCATTGGTGCTGGCTCTATGAATTCTATGCCTCACCTGTCCCAATGCATTGTGGGTAAGTAGTCACCCTCACTGATTTGTCACACTAACCATGGCAGGATCAGGCATGTAACTGACTAAATTACTTGCTTTAACCCACAGACTAATAAAACAGCATTTTACCAAGCCAGGTCAGCAACAATGGGCTAGGTTTTTGTCTCAATTGGATTAGTTAAGAGACAAACAAGGTCATTTCTCCAAAGGCATGGCATCAGTGGATCTATTGTGATAGTTAACAGTATTATCAAAACTTAGTCAAGGGGGCTTCCGTTAAGCATGTGCAGAAGACTTTGCAAGATCAGGGTTTAAGAGTGTGATTTGACCAAGGAATCCTTTACTGTTAAGAACAGAGGTGACTCAAATAATACCATAACATTAACAGACCATTTCTCTTACAGAACACCATTTATTTGGCATTTGGATGAAATGTTTCTCACAGCATCTTGAGGGAAAAAAGATTTAGTGCCAACCCCAAAGAAAGGAAAACATAAAAACATAAAATGTAACAGGGACAGAATTATTACAGCATCAAATTTCATTTCTACATGGTATTTCATGGAATATCAAAATCTTGTCTACACTGCCACAGTTAAATTCAGTCACAAATCAACTACACAGGAGGAGTCTGCAATGCAGCCGTGGCTGAATGTATTTTTCAAGAATAGGTAAAAAGCGGTGTCTCATTCTCTCTCTGCCTCCCAGGCATACAGAAGTCTGGCATTCAGATTACAATACAGCATGCTGATGGAAGTGGTTGAGTGCAGCATGTCTCTTCTAGAACCACCTCCAACATACTATGCTTTGCAAGGTGCACAATACTGCGAAAATAAAACTTACTTTGTACCTCAGCAACTGGCTGATCCAGTATATTGCTATGGAAAGTGTTGTAACAGAAAGCAGATCTAATTCATTCATTTCTCTCACCTGAAAGTAATCCAATATTTTATTCGGAATGGGACCAAATGTCAGAATCCAAACGCATGGGCTGCTACTGATTCATGTTCACTATCTTTGCAAGCTGTAATTTAAGGGTCTAGCCTCCAAATATTGGGGGCTTTAAAGGGAAATTTCCATGTAAAGCAAAAGTGTTGGATAACTTTCCCTTCCCCCAACTACTTAATGGGAAAGCAGATTTTCTAGAGGAAAGACAAGCTATGCTTAATACATAAAACTTTAGTGCTTTGCCACGGAGATCCACCACAAAAGGGAAGAACACTTATAGCTTTCCAAACTCACTGTGTGTGCAGGAATTCATTTAAAAAAACCCTCAAAATGCCTTTATAGCTTTGGGTGGGGAAGGACAGAAGCTTAAAGGTCATGAAACTGATTTTTTTCAAATGAAGACTGAAAAAGTTGAAGAGCTACAATCCTTACACAGGCAAAACTCCCAGGGACTTCAACAGGAAGACCGCCTGAGCAAGGCCCACATGATTAGGACTTCAAAAAGAACATTAAAACTCATTTAGCTTTCTGAAATTACAATTTGCTATTAATCCACCAAGTAGAAAACTAGACGCTGCTGTGAGAATACATGTGCACGTACAGTTGATAACATTGATACAAGTGGATATCTAAACTGCTCTTGGATGAACAGCAAAAACTGTAACAATATGGCACCACATTTTGTTGTAGGGAGGAAAATCTGAGGAAGAGTATTTTGTACAAAGCCACAATGGAGCACGTTGGCTCTAGAAGGGGCAGTCTTGGAACCTTGCAAAACTAACTGCAATGAACAATATTCAAAATGGGAGAGAAGTGCACATTTTTCACTTACTTGTGCTGCCAGGAATGATGAAGTAACAGGAATCTTTTCAACCCACTCCATCATGCTTGGAGAAGGGTTCAAGATACACCACTATTATTTAATAACAGCAACCAGAGGAGTGTGGTGATAAGGAATCAATGTGCAAAACAAATGTTAATTCCAAAGAAATAATCAACCCATAAGCATTAAGAGGAAGGGTTTCCTAGGTTGAGCACCAGTGTCTTTTGAATTGGTGTTCATAACAGGAGCTTCACACCGCCCATCATTCCAGTGGCAAGGAAGTTCTGATGAGAAACTAACTCTTCCCCAGTTGGTCCTGAAGTCTTGGTAGAAAAGACATTTTCATCTACAAAGGATCTTATTCCAAGATGGGGCATTATATAGGAAAAATGCTACAGATATAGTAAAAGGGAAATATGACCATTTTATTGCCAAATTAGATGCTCATGGAGAGGTAAACAAGATCTGTACTGAGTAAACTGCTCTATCCAAGGCAGAATTTTCCCTTGTTTACAGTTAATCTTAACAGGGAAAAGCTGTAGCCTTTACTCCACCACTGAAGTGGGAATAGGTCAGAAGCTACAAAAAATATTACACTCAGGCCTCTACAGAAAAGAGTCTGTATTTGGAATAATTATAACCATGAGCCAACACAAAACTGAGTTGCAAAAAAGCTTATTTTCAGATTAATTTACCACAGAGAAACATGTGAAAGTAAAAATGGACTGAGGTCAGATTCACGCAGTCTTGTGAGACATGTGAGGTAAGGTATCTGTTCACCTCAGCCACGAAAACATAGAATTAGAAGAGACAAAAACAAGCCTAAAGGCCTTTCATTATTGCACTAGGAAGCTATACAGAATTAATATTCCACCTGGCTTTAAAGAAATGAAAAGAAAGTAGTTTGCTATTTAGCAGTGCTAACAAAATCCTTTCCACAACAGTTCGAAGTAGTAGAGAATTTGTATCCTAACCAAGTGAACTATACTCTGACCTACCATGTAGTGTAGCCAACTTTAGAGAAATGTTAACTTTGCAAGCCTGGGAGACAAATTCAGATCCCACTGCTTAGTTTTACCTAGTTTGATGCAGCACAAAGGGTACCATCTACAGCATGTATTTATTATCGCCACCCAGAAACACACACGCACTCGTACATATAAAACTAAAGAAAAATCAGTACATACAATGTATAAAACATATGAATGTGCTCCAAAAGTGCACAAAACCCGCTTTATTTTCATACTTCAGAAATGCTTGATATAGTCATAAGCTGTATGCATGGCTCTGACTACTACTAGGGTAAGGTAGTACTAAACCCTCCCCTTTACTGGACCAGGACTCAAATTCAGAGGAGGAACTGGCAATAAATCCACTGGGTGGAGAACTGTTCCACTCATTTTAAAACAGATTGTAAATTAGACAGTGAATGGTAACAGGCCACGTTTACAAGATTCCCCAAGTGGAGGGGCTTTTCTAACCATGTTTCCTAATGCACTCATGCCTGCATTAGCAGCACATGTTAGAGTTATGTTTTACACGCCAAGGGATTTAAGATTGTTAGCAAGTGCCTGAATTTCAAGAGACACTAAATACAATGTAGGTGATGAAAATCAGGTTTTTTTGTGCAAACAGGTTGAACTATCAAAACCATTCTCCAAATAGAGTATGGCAGACAGCAAGATATCAAATAGAAAGTAGCAGCATTTACAACAGGAGGAAAGAGTCAGCTGCACTGGGAAAGCACATTGCAGGGTTAGGATCCAATTAATCAATCCTGTACGATTTCTCTGTAACTAGCAAAATTAACCAACACAGTACAATACACCTCCCATGCAGTGCCTTCTTCCTGTCCCTCTGGGCTTACTACCTTTCATAAGGCAACAGGACAACACTCATGAGAAGTATTCAGTACAAATTCCTTACATGACTAACTTGATCTGCTCTGATTGTGGGGACTGCTACAGTAGTCAGAGACAATCAAATGCAAGAAAGATGGGGTAGAGGGGAAAGGAAATCCCGTGTACGTTAAAATCCCACTTCATTTTGAGAACATTAACTAAAAAAATATTCAGTATTCATAAAATCCAAGCCAACAGAATCTATCTTTGCCTAGTTTGAAAGTTGAATGTAGTGACTGATTGACATGAACCTCATTTTATAATATACAAGTTAGTTTTGCTAATTTAAATGAAGCTAGATTTAATGGAAAGGGATGATTTAAAGATATAAACGCAATGGAACAAATTGCTCAAATGATTGATACTTCAATTAGGGAGCTATCCCCTCCCCCTCTTCCCCAAAGCACTACCCATGTACTGTGCCTCTGCTAAAGAGATGCCAGTATTATAAAGACACATCCTTGTTTACGGATCAGAAGTTTACCTGTCACAGTACAAGATTTGCAGCTACAGATAAATAAGTTGCAACTGCAAATCCCAGTTGTTGTTCTCAGTACTCATTTCCATAAAAAGCAGGAGAAATCAAACGTTATGCAGATCTTTCTCATTCTCCAGTCTCTCTGGTGTTTGGAGGCAGGGCAGTAGTGACAGGGAGATCAAATACACACGCACACACTGTATACCTCTTCAGCTTGTGTTTTAGTTCCTCCGTGTTCTTGTTTCTGTAAAACGCAGCCACCCAATCCCCAGAAGTTCAACACCCTGAGTGTAGCACTGGAGCACAAGAGACAGCAGCAGATTACATGGCAACTGCCCCTTCTCCTCTTTTCTTGTCTGTATCCTCTTCCTGGATCCCACGGTATTTAAATTCAAACAAGCTTTTTTCTGATGTTAACTTTTGTTTCCTCTCTGTGATTAAAAAAAAGACAAAAAAAGCTACCCATGTTTTTCCTGTTTAGAAGAAGTCAAAGAAAATTCTCTGCACCTTCTTTTCCATCGTCCGGGGGAAAAAAAGGTACAGGCTCCACAATCCATATTTACAGAACAAACCAATGAGTGAATGAATAATCACAGCCAAAAACAAGAGGCACAATCCTATAGCAGAACATAAAAGCAGGGTGTTCAAAATCAAAGTGGAGCTTCCTTCTGAAGTTCACCCCATGGATTAGTGTTTGCCCATTCAGCTGTGTGCAAACAGTTGCTTGTATTATTTCTGGCCGCCAGCAAGCGTTTTATTCCTTTATACAATGGTATTGAGAGAACAGTGACTGTGGCGACTTCCTGCAAGAGTTTCTGCCGGTGTGTTTTCACTGAGGGGTGTGTCGGGAGGTACAAGGAAGGTGCTACTATCTGCAGAGTCTTCCAGCTCTACTGGAGAAGGGCCAACGGAGGGAGGATGAGAGTCCTCTGTGAGCCGGGGTGATATGTCACTGTTTCCTAGTGATGGTTGACTGCTCTGCACTGTCTGGGAGAGAATGCCATCTGCCAGGGAGAAAGGCAAGAAGAATCAAAGCTCTGGCCTACCAGTGTGCACTCTGGCTAGTCAGTCTATAAAGAAGTTGCATTTAAATTTGTACTATTGTCATATGAGGTACTTACTCTTCACACCTAACCCCAGAAAAATCGATCAAGTAACTGGTACACATTGGAGGGGTTAAATCTAGCTAGTCAGTCCAAACAGACAGTATTTGGTATAAGCAATAACAGGACAGGCTGGGACACATTAGCCAATTCATATACATTGGCCATGGAGAGCATCATGAATGTGCACTTTTTTTTTTTAAGGAAGTAATGGACTGGAATATAAATACCATTACTGTATTACTAAATTCAGTCTAATTTACTCTGCCATTTTTGTAGGTTATTCAACTAAGGACATTTGAAAGACATGCCAGTTTCACATTTCTAATTAGTTTTACTTTCAAGGTTCTCAAGCACCAAAAGTGCTGTAATGATTTGGTTAAGAATTATTATAGGGAAATATTTAAAGTTACACAAACTATTTTCACTGAAACTATTTTTGGTTTGAAAATGTATTAAAACTTCTGATGGACTGACAGTTTTTGAAAAACTAAATTTGAGGTCAGTATCTCTTAAAACATGAACCCTAACTGCCATCTTTCTTTTCCTTCATGCCAATATTGGCTTTTATAACCTCAGTGGCACAGAATTCAGGGTAGGGAGACATTGATGCATTTGAGTCTCCGTGATTTAGGTCGTTTTGTTTGGATGCATACCTCAATTGGCTGTCATTAACATATGCACACTTCAAGAATTTCAGGATAGCAAGGGCACAGGCAAAAGAGACGGTAACTTCAACAAAGTAACTACATATATACGTGCAACATTTTAGCTGCATTTTAAAAAATCCAACACCAAAACAAAAGAAAAAATATTCTTTGAAAAGCTTACAACACATTGAAGGTGTCCGTCAATTTACTTTTTTTTAAACTTTGAAATACCTTCAGGTGCCTGAAACCTTGGTATCAAGAGTACTGAAGTAACTGTGGCTTACTGTTCATTTTTTGTTTTATAAGAGTTCATGCTTCATCTCAGCTCAGGATATAAAACAATAATTAAATATCAACTTTTAGTTGACCACCTACAACAAATAAAGGACTAAACCAACAATTAAACAAAAACACAACCGTCGTCAGACACAGGTGAACTGTGCACGGACAGTGGGCTTTGTCAGGCATGGCAGATATGAATTCCAGCATTGAGAACCCTGTTGCGATTGCTCCATCAGCATACACCAAATTTACCTATCAAGAGACTGTTCACTTTCCTGCCTTTGCTGACTCCAGCTGCTATAGCTTAGGTTTCCTTCAGGACATTTTAGTCAAACTTTAAATAGGTCTAAAAGTGAAGACAAATGTGCAGCACTGATACAAATATTGATTTAGAGGCCCAAAGAATTTTAGTGTTAAGAGTAAAATTATGATAAAACAAGACTTGTATTAAAACATTTACCACAAAAAGAGAAAGATTAGATTCTGAAATATATCATTGCTCTTCGGTTGTGGAATCCCTAATATTTGCATATTTCAGTTTAGATGATCTTTCCTTTAAAGCAGAACATAAAAGGACTGGAGTGTTCCTAATGAAGATACTTGTTACCAAGCTAGTAAAATATCAAAACTCCTGCCCACATACCTGGAGTAGAGCAAAGGATACTGTCTGGATTGATGGAAGCCTCATAGGGTGGAGGTGGATCATCAGGATGCTGAATATCCGGGTATTTGTAAGCTGTATAGGGTGGCGGGGGGTCATGGAAATGAAATGCCCCACCTTCTCCATCATCTGAAAGATGCAGTGGAGTGAGGCCTGTTCCGAAACCATCTGGACCATAATCAAAACCAGGCATCCTGCGGCCCAAGTTAAAATGGTGCACTGTTTAAAAGAATAAAATATGAGAAAATGCATGGCTTTATCCCATTCCCTCTCCCTCCAGACTAAAGCCCAGCTCTGCACCTTCTTCCTTTCTGCCCCTTATTCACAGAATCCCCCCTTAAAACCATACGGCTACTGCCATGCCTGAAAGTGAACCACCCAGAAGCAGATATAAACCTAAGCAAATCACCACTTAATATTTATCTAACATCACCCCAAGGCCACTCTCCCCCCACTCATTTGCCCTCACCCCCACCTGTGTCTTTGCTAAATTTTAGATTGTAAAGCTCTTTAAGATACGGATCTTGTTTATTTGTTCTACAAGGTGCCCAAGCACCCCTTTGGTCATGGTACTAATACATGTTATCATCAGTGATATTCCCTCAATGAACAGATAAAGAGAAGGCTGTCTGAATACTTTATCAGAGTACCATGTCAAACAACGGCTTTAGTATACGGCTCACATGATAATTAGGCTCATTAACTAACCTTCCTAATGATTAGAGAATGAGAAAAGACTGGCATCAGTACAAGATTTTGGAAAAGATCAGAGGAGCCCCACTCAAATTAAAATCATGACAATTAGAGCCAGTATGCACAGAGGTGTTCAGATACAGCCAGACTCCCATTTCCACTTGTTCTCTTTAGATGGTAGACTTGTAATTCTATTATTAAGAGCTTGTCTACATAGAGAATTCATGGGGAAGTGAGCGTGCAATAGCTAGGCTGTCAATTTAAAGCACAAAAACTAATCCATACTCTCTCAATGTGAACACTTGTGTTCCACACTCGGAGTGCCTTTGTGCAGTTTAGGGCTATGTCTACAAGAGAGTTCACAGCTGTACCACACAACTGCGCTGCTGTAAGATCTCTAGTGTAGCCGCTCTAAGCCGAAAGGAGAGAGCTCTCCTGTCAACATAATTCATCCAGCCCAATGAGGAGCAGTAACTATGTCGGTGGGAGAAGCTCTCCTGCTGACATAGCAACATAAGTTATACTGACATAAATGGTAGTGTAGACAGCCTAGGTCAAACCACTCCGGAAACTAAAACTAAGCTAAAACTGCAATGTCGGAAAAACATTCTTTTCATTCCAATAAAACAATGTTTTATTCATTTATTCAACATTCCAATAAAAGAATGTTTATTGGACCAACTTCTGTTGGTAAGAGACAAGCTTACACAGAGCTCTTCTTCAGGGCTGGGGAAATGTACTGTGTCACAGCTAAGTATAAGGTGGAATAGATTATTTAGTATAAGTAGTTAACACATTTTTCAAGGGACCACTCAAGGTGAAGGTGACAGTTAACACCTCTTTCCAGTCAGAGACAGGCAGTTTGAGTGGGTTACAGATTGTTGTAATGAGCTATAAATCCAGTGTGTCTGTTGAGTCCATGTTTAGTACCTAGCAAAGTTATACATTTAAGCTCCAGGCTTGCCTGTGGTTGAGTAAAGGGGTGAGGGTCTCAGAGCCCAGACTCCAGTCCAAGGGCCCACAGCACATTTTACAGCCCCGTGAGCCCAGGGGTCAGCTGACACAGGCCACCTGCTGGTGTTTAACTGCAGTGCAAACATACCCTTTGAGTACGATTCCCAGACCCGAAGTAGAGATCTGTGTAAGCTCAGAAGCTTGTCTCTCTCAGAAGCTGGTCCAATAAAAGATATCACCTCATCCACATTTGTGTCTCTAATACTCTAGGACCAACGTGGCTACAACAACCCTGCCTAAAACTGCAGTTAAAGATTACTTACAATTTACTCCAATCAAAGACTCAATGCGCTCTCTGCGTCTCTGGCGCAGACGGTGAACCATGAAGAGCAGCAGAGATAAGATAAGGAAGGAGGAGATGCAACTCACTATCAGACGCATTCCACTTGCCATCGAGTCAAATAAGCTGTTGCCATCTGTTATGTGAATTAAATTTAAAAAAAAAAAATTACTTTGACCAAAAGTTCTTTTTCTTGAAATTTTCTTTCAATCCTGGGGAGGTGTGAACACAGAATGAAGATTAATAACTAGGTTTTAAACTCATCTATATTTTATAAATGCAGAAAATTGTACATTAAAAAGTTATTAGGACATCTATCCATCCATTGTAATGAATCTGGATTCCCTTAACATTTGTTAACCGGCACAACGGAACCAAGTGCTTAAGACTACGAAATAATGTCTTGCATGAGATGGAAAGGGAAAAAGCAGAAATTTAAGAGCATTTCAGATACTCATCTCTGTTTGCACCAGATAGTCAATAGATCTGTGCTCTAAGAGACTAAAGATGTTCTTATGATTAAGGCAAAGGCCTGAGAATTAGGAGATCTGGGCTCTATTCCCAGTTCTCCCAGAACCTTCATGTCTGATCTTGCACAAGTCACTAAGTTTTTGTATTTCAATGTATCCATCAGTATAAATGGGAATGTTTTACATCTCAGCTAGAGATGATGATCATCAGACTCTGCATTTATATAATGGTATTGCTTTTCATTTGCAGCTCTCCAAGTGCTTCAAAAAGATAGCTCAACATCAAAATCAATGGAATGAGTAAGTACAAAATTTGCCCAAAGTCACGCTGGGAATCAATGGCAAATTCAAGAAAAGAACCAGATGTCTAGACTCCTAGCTCTATGCCATGTCTACTAATCCCAGAGCCTTGGGCCTGCTGTTGAGAAAGTATCCATGTTCCTCAAATGGCACGCACTAGAAGTGTTAATTATTTGTATCATACATGCTAAGAATAATCGTATTTAAATGGAGGGTACACGTGCAGGTGTTCTGTATGGAAATTTACACAAAAATGGCCAAACCCTGGCCCCTCACATAAATCCTGTGTTAAAGGCCTTTGAATAGAGGGAAACCCACAGGGTTAGAAAGGGATAGAGGCAAGACGTGGCATTTATCCAACTTGGTCACAGCAGTTATTGCAAGTCACAATCTCTACTAACTACAAACTCAGGTGTGCATACTTCTGCTTCCAGAAGTTTGTAGCCACTGGATCAATGCAGCTCACAGATCCACTAGCCACTATCCAGCCCACTCAACTCAGACCATGTCTCTCTCCCACATGCCTTCTCCTTGTCACCTGCAGCAGAGCTAGGAGAATCCATTTATAGGAAGAGAATAATTAAAAAGAAGGCCTGAGTGAAAAGAAAAATTGCAAACCTGTTACAAGTGCTAACAAATCGACAAAACATCACATTCAACTAATTCTTTGTTAAATATCATGTTTAGCTGGCTAATCACTTACTGCATAAATTATGACGGACTGTTTCATCTTGAATTGCTACCATATTTTATGTTAATAAAGACAGAAAGGTTTTTTAAGTGTCGAGACTATGTAGAAGTCTGGTAAATAAGCGGTTTCAAATCCCAAATCAGTGGTAGGTTAGGCTGTTCATCTGATAATGTAGCACCCATATTCTAATTAGATACCACCCCACAGAAAGCCATGCACCATAATTCTCTGCCACAAAGGACTGGCATAAAAAGTAAATCCTCTTGATGCCATAACATCTTCTCCAGTGTTACCACAGACTGGTAGTGTCCAACACAGACTGCTTGAATGTTCGAGTACAAGTTCCTGAACAGTGTGGAGATTGCCACTTCAAATGGCATTACCTGACTCGAATATGCAGCCTTTTAAAAATACAGTAGGAGTTTTTCAATCTTTAAAAAAGGTTTAAATTTTTAATAGCATTAGATCTATATATTGAAACTTGACAAGGTCAAAAATCAAATCACATTCTTATTACAGCTGCTTTAACTTTTAAAATTAACTAACGGAAGTTGGAAAAAAGTTTTATGTTTCAAAATGTGCAAGCCAGGATCTTGGATACCAAAGCTGGCAACAAGTGCTGAACCTAGGCATTTATAAAGCACTGATCACAGCAGAACTTATATGTTTACATGAACAAATATCACCAAAAGAGTGACATATGCCCAAAAGCAATAGTCATTGTGCCATTTTACTTTCTCTTCAGCTGTCAGCTTCTACATTTGCAAGTGCTGCCAGTTTATGCAGTCACTGTGGCTATTTAACAAATGCTCTGGCAAAGAGTCTTGAAATAAAACCTGAAAATATCAAATGTTGAACTCCTCCTGATCTCCATTCCTGAGGCTTGAATAGTCAACAGGGAGGACTCTCTCGAGTGCATGGCTTTGTTAGGTGTAGTCTGCCGGAGAACTGAAGTTCCGATGATGGGCTGCAGAGAGGGAGGGCATATTGGCGAAAATATGGACCTGCCCATTAAGGGCTTTGTAGATCAGCAACAGAACCTTGAGGTGAGCAAGGAGCCAGCGCATGTTGCAGACGTACTCTCTTTAGCTTGCTTTACTTCAGAGATGACTTTCTATGAACTTTCTGCCTACTACCAGGTAGAAGCAATTATAAACAGTCCAACCTGAAGATGGCAATCAGATGGCCCACGAAAGCCAGGTCCACGGTCTGAGGAATGGGTAGCATCTTCTTGGTCGCCAAAGACGGAATTTTTCCATTTTCACATTTTCAGTAACTATTACTTGAAAGTTCAGGATCAGAGATGAGCTCAAAATGACTCCAAGACTGCACCCTATCTTAATTAGCAGCAGAGCATATGATGTCAGTTGAAGCTAGCAGGTCAATGTTGCCTGGTTTCAGCTTAAGCCAACTATTCTTTATCTGTGCTTTTTTAAATTTCAGATACAGCAATAGCTAGGAGACAGAACTGTCTGTACTGGATGAAGGGGATAGAGCTGTATATTACCTGCATGATGTTGTTAAATAAAAGCAGTGACTACAGTGAACCTTGCAAACTTCTGTACGTAAGCTGTTGCAAGGGTTGAAACCTTATCCTAACTTAAGTATTTTGCTTCTCAAATGAACTCTACAAATCTCCAGCACTTTTCATACCATGCAGCAAGTTACTTTATAAAATGAGCATAATTTTATAACTGACTTTGCAAACAAGTCAATTTAACAATAAGTTATGGCACTTGACCCAAAGACTGCCTACTGGAACAGCCAGAGAACATGGGGAAAAACAGTTCCTAACCTTCTGTAACTGTTGTTCTTTAAGATGTGTTGCTCATTTCCATTCCAAGTAGGTGTGTGTGTGTGTGTGTGTGTGTGTGTGTGTGTGTGTGTGTGTGTGTG